>KZ107134.1:2226-46112 GCA_000504365.2 Pseudocercospora pini-densiflorae CBS 125139
ACTAAGTAAAATTCCTAATTAATAGATCTATATATACGCTTTTATATAAAAAAACAACGAAGTAAATTAGTTAAGTAAGTACTAAGAAACCTCTAGTATACCGCTAGAATCTAAGATTCTTAAGATTTTATAAAGCTTATAGGGAAGTAACTTGGCCGACTTTAACCGAAGCTTTACTTCGAGATTCTTATAAATCTTCGCGATAGTATACTAAGCGCTATAATAGTCTAAATTATACAAATAATAGCGGCGGAGCTTCGTATTAATATGTACTATAATCCTATCTAACATTATAATATATAAAAGTTAAAGGATAGTATTATATAGAAGGGTAGTTAGTATAAGCTAATCTTAGCTTAAAGCGTACGAGAAAGCGACCTATTAATCTTCGATATCCGACTTATGTTCTACGTCCTTATTAGACTTAAACTAGTCTCTTATACGCTCCTTATTATTACTATTAGTAGTAAGGTTAATATATATGTTATTAAGCTATTCTTAAAGCTTAGGTAGTAGCTAGAATACTAGTATATGCTCTAGGGGACCGAGTTCTATACCCTCTTCTTATTTAATTAGCTAGTCGGGTATTTAAGGGTTGAAGGTATACTCGTACGTATCTTCTAAGATATAGCCGTCGACTATAGCGACGTTCTTATCGTTATTCTTACGGGTATAGTTACTAATTTAAATACTAGGTAGATCCTTAATCTAGAGCTTGTCGTCTTATAAGCTATTAGTTAGAAGAGTAAGGCCTAAATTGCTAAAAGTCTTAATAATAAGATCCTTCTTCTTAACGTAGATCTTCTGCTAAGCTATCGCTACCTATTTAGTTATAAGAATACGTCGTTTATAGACTGGTTAATCGATCTTCTTAGGGTAATAGAAGATATAGTCGTCGTACGCCTCTTTAATATAGTATTTAAGTAGTTTATTAATAGATACGTCTAGTACCTAGATATAGCCCGTATAGCCGCTAGGGATAAAGGAAGTAACCGTATTTAGCTTACAGAAGCGATTTAATACTCGATTAGTCTTCTATACTGCGTAGACGTCTAGTATTAGTAAACGAGGTATATCTTTAGACTCTCCGAGTCTAGGAATATATAAGAACTTCTAACTCTTCTTAATCTACTTCCTTATAATATCCTCGTCGACCTAGGCCTTCTCTTAGAATAGTACGTAAACGCCTATATTATAGAACCGCTTCTCGTATCTACCGTAAGCTATCTCTAGAAACTTAGGACTACTATAGAAGATAATAAGAGGCTTACTATACTAAATACTATTACTATAGATCTCTCCTTAGAAAGTCGCTTGTCTCTTATCCTATCTAGATTTACCTACTTTTACTCGTACTATCTTAGCGCCCTTCTATTTATATGTCTCTTTAGCGTAGAAGTCGAATAGTAGCGGAGATTAATCTATATTACTAATCTGTCTAGGGGTAAAGCGACTAAGTATAACTAGATTAGGTAATTTACCTAGACGGTATATACTATTATAGCGATTAAATTAGAGCTAAGAGATAATAAATAAGACAAGCTCTTTAGGTACCTTCTATACCGTCTTTATCTTTTACCGAAGAGAGATATTCTAGTATTATTTAAAGCTAGTAAACTAACCCTTCGAGAACTTAAAGTCCTCGTATTCTAAGCGACCTATAACTCGCTAGATCTTGTCTAGATATAGCGTAGTATATATCTTCTAAGTAGCCCTTAAGATCTAGGCTTTATTAATACTAATACCTTACTTATAAGCCTACGTTATACTCTTATAAAGGGTATACTCGAGTTATAGATATAAAGCTAACCTCTTACTATTACTAGTTTAACGAGAAGCCTTCTTTAAGTTACGGATCTTATCCTTATTCTTATACTACTCTTAGACCTACTTATAGTCTATCTTAAACTTAAAGGTAGTCTTATTAATAGAGATAGGCCTAATCTTATATTTGCTACTCTTTAGTCGATACCTCGCTTTCTTAGACCTCTTATAACTAACGACGTATAGCTTAAACTCGCGAATATAGAACTTCCGCTATTAACCTATCTTCGTCTTAGTAGCGACTTCTATTACTTCTATATTAATATCGCTTTCCTTAGTAAGCTTATTATACGCGTTAATCGGCGCCTTAAGAGGCGGCGCCTTATCGCTAGAGATATTACTTTTATTAAACTCGCTAGCGGCGACTTATCTTATTATTCTTCTTACTACGGCGTCTTCTATAGTTAGCTAGTTAAGGTATCTACTTAGCGACTCGCTCTCTTGTAGTCTCGCGGCTTTACGATAAGTCTTACGAGCCTTCGCTAGGCGCGCCTTACTCTAAGTATATTAGTAAGCTTAAGCCTTTAACTTCGGACCTATTCTAACTACTATTCTACTAGGAAATAAGACCTTCTCGCTACTTTAAATCTACCTCGAAATCGCCTCTAAGTCGACTACTAGCCTCTTCGATAGCGACGTAACTTCCGCGCCTATCTTACCTACTAACGATACCCTCTCGAGATTATATCTAAATAGCGATCTCTACTTTAGACGTAGTATAAATAGCTTATTACGACCCTTCGAAGAGCTTAGTTTAGGCGTAGAAATTTAAGAGGCCTTCGTAGTAATCTATAGGTTTAACGGCGCTATAACGACGACTATAACGACTATAACAATACCTACTATAACAAGAGCGATATATTACTATCTATAGTATTAAATTCGAGGTCTACGCGCCGCGTAGGCGCCGTAATAAGGTTTTTACTAGTTACTAAGCCCTCCTTAGTAAATAAGCCCTCCTAATAATATTGAGGGTTGATACAAGACATTAATAAGCCCATGGGCACGATAACCAGTTTCTACGGTACCGCAGTCTGCGCGCGTTTAGTAGTAGGGCTCGGACAGATGACGTTCGATCGGTGCTGAGCTTCTCATTTGTTGTTCGGCTCTCACCATGGATCTTGCTTCGGTAGCCTCGCGGACCGCATGGCGGAGAGACAAGGCCTGGCCAGCCAGCTCCGAGCTCAAGACTCCACCCACTCCCGTTTTGGGCTTTGTTCCTCAAGTCATACATGCGCAAAATGGAGTGAGGAGCCAAAGCACACAGACGTCCTCCAAGGTTGAGGCTGTACAGTCCGCGCCAAGACACCTTTTTGCTTGGCCCAGTCCGTCATCCCTTATGCCTCTTCCTCGCTCGATAAAGACTGATTCACGGTTCGCCTGCCCCTCTTTAGCTCTGGCTGAGGATTGGATCATTCCACCGCTGCGTATCCGTACCACTGCCAGTACCATTACTGCCTGCGCCGGGGTTACATAACAGCTATACAGTTTGACTACAAATTGCGAAATGCTGGGTGGCCACTAACTCATAAACGCTTCGCCCATTCACTGCTGTGCTGCAAAGCAAAGCTGCGTTTCTTGGATGCCCATGCTGCTTCCGAAACCAAGCGCGACTCCACACCCCACACAATAACAGCAGTGGCATTTGCAGCCTTTTATGGCCGCATACGACATTCAGAAGCACTTTAGTGGTCTCCGAGTCCAAACCGCACGCCGCCGCGGTCGACCTGATCCCTTTGCGACGGGCTTCGAAGATGATAGTGAGGAAGAGGACAGGAAGAGCAGACCCAAGACCAAGGCACCGCCCGTGGTCAAGCCGTCGCCGTCACCGCGACCGCCCCGAGCACCTTCCACGAGCAAGAGCGTGAGCTCGCCCTTTGCAGCGATTGACGCCTTTCGCGACAGCGACGATGACTTCTTAGACGTGCCCACAAAGAAAACATCCGACCGCCGTCCCAGTCCAGCACCGAGAGTCGCCGCAGTAGCGCGCGTGACCGACGGAGCAGGCCGGCGTGGCAGTCTCCCGGGACTCAGTGAGACGAAAAAGGCTGCAGCGCTCGCAGCAGGAAATTTGGCATACCTCGACGACAGCTCTGACGACGAGACATTCTCCAATTCCACTACCCGCACTGGTCGCGGCGCAAGTCCGGCTCCATCGACGAAACACAGAGGCTCAGATCCGACTGACGGCCTCCCGCGCTCATCCACGCCACACGGCTCTCGACTACCTGCTGTTGCCGAGACATCTCCCAGGCATAACTCTGTAGCTGTTCCTCGCCATACTGTCGCATCGCCTTTCGCCGGAACTGTAAGTCGACTTTCAATCACGTGACGGTAAATCTCGCGCTAACTTAGCTTCCCCAGAAATACTTGCAAGATAGCGATTCTGACGAAGAAGCCGTCGCATCCCGCAAAGGCAGTGCGGAGGAAGTGAACCCTGACGACCTGCTAAAAGTGGTAGACCCACTGAAAAAAAGCCACGAAGTACAGAGGGTCGACAAGCCAAAGCAGAATGGTTCTGGAGTCTCCTGGAGAGCCTTCTCAGCCAGCCGCGCCGAACAACGCACGGCCGAGATCGAGGCTCTCCAGGCAAATCTTAGCAAGCGTGGAAGAGCAATATCCTTCTGCCCAACTGCGCGAACCGACGACGGCCGAACAATCCCTCTTTCTCCCTCCGCTGAGCGACAAGGTGGCATCCTCGGATTTCGCCGACCAGGACAGCCCAGAGCAAAGTCTCCACCGCGACGCGCAGAGGATGTCTCCGCCGACCAGGACGAAATGGCTGATCGGGAGTCTTCCATCAGCGGAGGACCTGTCGGAGTCTACGATCCTGTCGAGTTCAAGACGAACCCCTTCACCGGTAAGTCGAACGCGTAAACATCACGCCATGAGTCGCGCCAACATGTGATGTCTAGGAGAACCGGTCCGCCGCTCGAGCAATGAGGCTAGAGACGAGAAACGACCAGGAAGCGCCGACAGCGTCCCTGACATCCGCATCGACGATATCTCAATCCAATGAAGAAGCAATACAATCGCCAGTATCGCCTACCGACTACAGCACGTTGACCGACTCGATGGAGTCCATAGCTGCAAAACTAATGGTATCGCCGCAGACTATACCGGAGGCGCGTCGAGTGGACCATTCGCTGTCGCCGGTCGCGTCGCCAATTGAAGACATGTACGATCCGTTAAGCCGGAACTCCAGTACTCGATCAATGCGCATGCGCCCGCAACGTATCCCTGGTGCAGCCTCTCGACGTTCGTCACGCAGATCGACCTCAGCGCAAACATCGGTTAGTCCTGCCCACGCATTCCTGGCCAACTGGGGAAAGGGAGATGTGGAAGAGAATGCGACTGAGCCGAAGCCCGACGACGAAGGTCAAAGCATAGGACTGAATAACGAGTACATCATTGGTCGCACGCTCAACCGAGGCGGGTTCGGTGTCGTCAAAGAAGTGCATTCAATCGACGAACACGGCAATCGTAACGTTCGCGCTGTCAAGATTGTACGAAAGAGCATAGCCGGGGTTGGCGAGGCAGAAAACGAAAAGGCGCAGCAAGAGATGGAGCACGAAGTCTCAATATGGCGATACCTCAAGCACCGACATATTCTCGGCCTTCACGCGGTCTACGAAACCGACTTCGCGACTTTCTGCGTGATGGATCTCAACACTGGCGGCACGCTCTTCGACCTTGTGAGGAAATCGAGACAGAACGCTTCCAGTAACGATGGTCGCAAGGGACTGGTGCCCAAGCTAGCGAAGAGCTACGCCTATCAGCTGGCATGCGCGCTGCGATATCTGCATGAGGACATCCGAGTCTGCCACCGTGACGTGAAGCTCGAGAATTGCTTGATCGACATGAGCGTGCCGAATGCTGAGACCGAGGGTGGCGTGCTACGACTTTGCGATTTTGGACTTGCGGATTTTCTACACAGCGAAAGCATGGACGATGGCGCGGTTACCGAACGAGACATGGAATATCTATCGCTGTCCGGTGAGTTGCCCAAACGAACGGCGTCTTCCATCATTGGCACACTCGAATATGCCTCGCCGAAAGGACTCTCTGTTCATCGCAAACTGTTCGAAACAGCTGGTGATGTCTGGGCCTTTGGAGTGATCATTTACGCACTCTGTACGGGAGATCTGCCGTTCCGACATGCCATGCCCAGCAAGACCGCAGAGCTTATTCTTCACGCGGAATGGGATGAAGGAGCACTTCGTCACGCCGCAGCTGGTGGAGCAGAAGTTATCGATCTTGTCAAAGGATGCCTCGAGAAAGACATCGATCTGCGCTTCACGATTGCGGACGCCCTTCGCAGTGAATGGTTTGAGGGCTGTCGCGAGATGTGCGAAGAAGATTGCGCAAGAGGACTCTGGGCATCCTGAAGACCGCTCAAGGTGGCGAAATTGCACTAAGCAACTACGCGGTTGGACGAAGCCTATGCCGACGAGTTCCTGTCTGGTCCCTTCGCATAACACGGGAAACACGGAGCGCATCTGGACCGACTTTGAGATTCTTGGCTATCACGATGACCGCACATGTACGACCTTCAACACTCAACATTTACGACCTTTGCACATACATTGCCACTACTACCGATACGACTTTATGACAGAAAAGGAGAAAGAGGCGGACACAGGCCTCATGGCGCATGGGAAAAATTGGAGGCTTCATATTCATGTGATGAACATGCATACATGCATACGAAACCACTTCATGTAACTTCATAGTCAGCATTTTTGTTCTTCTCGAGACTTGCGCGTTTGAGGATACCCTGAGAAAAGGCAGAATAGCGAGCGTGCGAGCGACATTATTGTCCATACAATTCTACTCAATTGAAGAAGACCTTTATCGAAGCATGAAGATCACATATAACTCGGCAGGTTTCACAATGCGCCTGAACTGGACAAAATCACAGCTCGAACACCAATTGATTTTGAGTGATGCTAACCATCAGCACAGCAACTCTGGTGCTTCAAAGGAACCGCGTCAACAAACTCCCACACGTTAGTGCCATGTAAGGCGCCTAACGTGAAGGCTAGGAGATGACGGTGCCATCGCAGTCATCGCATCTGCCAATCAGCGTGGATGAGAGATTCAGTGGATACACAGCCTCTGGCCTAAGTGCTGGGTAGCAATCTGGGCTCTATACTCGATGCTCGAGACAGCACTAACGTCTGCGACCTAACGACCACCGCTCACACCTCATCGCGGAGTTACGACTCGTGACGAATGCCCTGAAGGCTGGCCAGTTGGTGTAGAGCTGATGTAGAGGTCTATGTCTAACCTGCCTTCCTTCTTCCTCTCCTTCCTCTCCTTCTACTTCTTCTCCTTTTTCTTGGCCTTATCGCGTTTCCGCTCAGGCCGCCGCTGTCTTGTTGTCACCGAGCCTCCAAGTACATATATATAGTACTAGAATAGCGCTAAGTGCACGTGATGAGTGAGATTATGGTAGCAGCTATGAAGGTACAAAGAAAGTCACACAAAAGGTGGAAGAGGCAGCAGCAATGTGACGCGGTAAATCGTTGACTAAGAACCAATTCCCTACCAATCTACCTAACTCCTGCCAAAACCTTTCATCCCACTGCCAAAGTTTTACTCCCTAGTCAATCTTCTAGTTGTGAGGCATAGTATCATCATTCACAGGAATTCGATGCCAACCGGGACCCATACTCCAATCACCATGAATAGCCTGCCCATCAACATCGACATAGTTGCCAGGATATCCTTTCTTCGGAACAAGACACTTCTTGTCCTCAATTCTCCAAACCGCACAATTGTCCGGAACAGCCCAATCGCCATCAGGTAAAGTATGAAGACCCCTTTCCATGCCGCCACACCACTCCTCCCCAGTGAAAGGTTTCTGGACTTCGAGACATTCTTCTTGCCAGGTACTGTAGACTGCGCAGCAACGTTGCGTTTGCCAGACGTTGCGGCAGTTGTAGTAGAGGTCTGCGCCGTACGGTTGGTCGCGGCAGTCTTCTGGGATGGGAGCACCTGGGATGAAATATTCTTCTGGAAGTGGAATGGGATGGTCGTAGTTGGCTCCCGTGGAGTCGTTTTGGGGCTTTACAAAACCGTTGGCATCAATTCGTGGATCTTTGCAGGCTTCGATGGCGGTCCACCAGTTTTCTTCAGGCTTGCCTGGCTCGCCGCAACGATACTTCTTGGGTTGACCGAGACAGGTCATCGGCCATGGGTAATTCGGGTGACAGGCCCAGTGACCATAATTGGCTTTGCAGAATTCTTCGCAGTCGCCGCGGGCGAAGGCGCGTTTGACGACTTTATCGAGTTGTCTCGGGTGGATGGGAGTATTGTGGAAGGTGAAGACTTTTGGTCTTCCACCGTTGGGCATTTTGCTCTCCATGAAGCCGGCGAGGGTACCATTGTTGATTGACATGTCCTCGTCGTCGAAGTCTGACGCGTCGGTGACGGTCTCATAGATGTTGTGTGGTGGAAGCGTGGCTGCTTTGGAGACGGCTGCCGTAGCCAGGACAGGGCCAAGGAGCGATGAAATGTTGATGAGCTTCATACTGTCCAGTTCTGTATCGCTGTCTTCTTGAAATTGTCGTACTCGGGGGTTTTCGTTCTTGTGTAAAGAGAAAAACCAAGTAGAGCGTCCTTAGTTACTCTTATATGGATGGCTCTATATCAGTCCTCATGTCCTCAGCAAAAAAGTGGCCCCGGCCTACGATAGTGCCATATTTTACTAGAAAGTGCCAGCTTAAGCTCTTGTCGCGTAAGCAGTAATAGAGCTTTCTTCTTACAAGCACGCTTATTCGGGTCCATTCTCAGTCGTGCAGGTCGCGCTCCAGCGTGACTTCAGGCTTGTCGATGCGGTAAATGGTCTTGGCAGTGTTGAAGTAAGCTTCGTATTCGATCTCCTCGACGCCGTCACCCGCTTGGAGGTCATAATGGTAGTGACCGCCACGGTTGGCACCATCTGTCGAAAAGCAGTGAGTGTGCTCCATCCGAAGACCTAGCTTTTTACCTGGATCTGCCGAGTGGAAGACTGTCAGGCAGACAATTGGCGCCTCAAAATCATGGTAAGTGAGCCAGTCATTGAGCTGCTTGGCATTTTTGAAGGGCATCTGATCCTTAGGTGGAAAGTCAGGCATGACATGAAAGTGAGCCTTGCCAGTCTTGATGAGGAATATGCCTCCCATGCTGATTGGCCGATCATCTCCATACTTTTCTGCAAGCGTCTTGCGAATGCATTCAGTGAAGCTCTTGTGGTTACCAGTCCTAGCACGCGCTGTGATTTTGAGCACGTTGCCAGGTAAGCCAGACGAGCCATACAGATTCATCATCAGTGCACAGTCAGTCGTAGGACTTCTTTCGCAGACTGCGGCATGTTTGCCATTGCTGTCATCGAACTTTGTGTAGTAGGTCTGATTGGTGACTTGTTCGAAATTATTGCCCCAGCTCAGGTTTGGGGCTAGCTCAGAATTGAGACCGATGCGGTGGAATGGGCCTGCTCCTGCCCCAAGCAATTGACCTCCGTCGGGATCCATCTGCATTTCCTTTGCAATCTCGATCAATGAGTACTTGCATTCAAGCCTTGGCTCAGGAAACAAGTTCGGCTGTCCACCGATGTCCGCCACGCATTCCTCTCCGGACAGGCCTGGTGCCGCCAGATAATACGGAGGGTTTCGAAGATCGGGACATCGCTCGACGCTGACCTTTGCTTTCTCGAAGTTTAATTGTAAGGCTGGAGTCAGTACGCCGACAATCTCTTCCAAAGACGGCGGCGAGATTGGATGCTTGGTGGTATTCATCTTGCGAGGGAGGAGCTGGCTAGTGATGGCTCGAATCCTTTGCATTGAAGAACTGGATGTGGAATGAATGAGAATGTCAAGCAGAGGATGCTCATTATCAGCAAATGAAGTCACTCAGCTCCGGCTTACCTTCCAACGCAATATTGCCTGATCCGGTGCTGCGAAGTGTTCGTGTCGAGACGCGAAGAAGAAGGAGTTGTGGTGGCTGGTGACCAGGAATTCTTGGCCTTCGGTTCGTGCTCGCCCAGCATCATCAAGTCATCGCGACAAAGAATCCCATCTTCCCTCAATTGAACAACATCATCAGTATACGATTCCCATCAAACAGTCCCCCGACATCGCTGAGGGAGCATTAGATGGAAGAGCTTGTCCACGAGCAATCCCTCGGGCCTCCACCAATGCCTGCCCTTTACCCCTCTTCAGCAACAGCAACCTCACCGGTGCGCACCTCCTACTTCTTACCCGTATCAGTATTTTCAGGTCGGATTAGCTTCCGTGGAAACATTCATGATCTGCAGGCTTCGTCTCGAGGTTGGTTGTCTTCTCACTTCACCTGTCTGACTACTTTCCGCTCTTTAATGTCAAAACCTGTTGTTGCACACTGACATCGTACCTCTATTTCAACCGAACATGACAGCCGAGTTTCCTATCTATCCAGATCTCAAAGGCAAGGTCGCTCTAATCACAGGCATTGGCCAAGTTGGACGACCCGATTCGGAGACCTGGGGCAATGGAGCGGCAGCAGCAAGAATACTTTCACATAATGGCGTCAAGATTTTTGGATGTGACCTGAATCTCTCGGCCGCAGAGTATACCAAGAAAAGATTACAGAACGACAACCCAAATGCCGTCTGTGACGTTGTCAGCGCGGACATGACCAACATCAAGGATATCGAAGCATTCGTAAAAGCAGCCTTCGAGAAGCACAGCAGAATCGATATCCTGTATAACAATGTCGGAATGACAGCACCTGGGGATCCCGGTTCTATGACCGAGGAATCATGGCAGAAGATGATCGATTTGAACCTGAATAGTGTCTTTCGATGTTGCCGTCTAGTGTTACCGATCATGGAGAAACAAGGTTCTGGAACGATCATCAACAATGCTTCGATCACAGCAATGCGATACATCGGAAAACCACAAATCGCATACGCTACAGCGAAAGCTGCAGTGATCCAATACACGAAAGCAACGGGCTGCATGTATGCATCGAGAGGGATTCGGATGAACTGTGTCGTTCCTGGCCTTATGTACACGCCGCTAGTCGAGAATTTGGAAATGAGTGATAAGGAGGAGGATCGTGAGGTAGGAAGGAAGATCACTCAGCATAATGTGCCGATGGGTCGGATGGGAGATGGTCACGATGTTGGAAATGGTGTGGCATTTTTGGCGAGTAATGTGTCCAAATATATTACGAGTCATGCTTTGGTTATAGATGGTGGGATTACTGAGTCTACTGGTACAGGCTTTGTACAATCATAGAGAAGACGCTAGATCAAAATGCTAGACTGTACGAAGCGGTGGCGTGTCTCATATTTGTTCTGGTGTCTCCAATGCTGCCTCTAGATCTCGCTTGACGATACCCAATCTCCAACGAGGCTGCTTTCTATCAACCTGTCGAAGCTATCAGAAGCCACCATCGAGGGTCACAATGTGGGTTCCAAGATTCTGGTTGATAATGACTCTAGAAAGTGTTGGTATTTGCGTTGAGCGGTAGATGGTGCAGCTCTCAGTGCCGGTATAGCGTACGATCAATATAGCCTACTCGTCCTGTTGTCCTTGCGCTTCGACCGCCAGTCGCGAAATCCTTGGAAAACACTTCGTCGATTCTCCTTCCCACCTGTTTCCTCAACCACGAGCCCATGAAGCAAAGTTGTTGGCTGCACAGGCTTTGCTATGCCCTCGAGTGCTTCTTGAGTCAGACCCCGTGCCTTGTCCCTCTCGGAACTTTCTCCAGAGTCTCTGATGATACTATCTGCCCGTGCACTCCCAGCACTAGATGTCGAGAGTGATCTACGGAAAGGTGCAGGATGTGTAGAAGGCACATTGTCAGGCCTAGATTCGATTTCTTCCGAGACTCTGACTCCAAAATCTGGCCGAGCTTTGCGTACTTTTCGAGATCCTCTTGCGAGCTCGGGTGCACTAAACATTCTTGGTATCTTTGACCATCTGTCGGTGGGAACTGCGGTTGAGGTCTCTTCTGCGTCTTCTGCAGGTTCTGCGGCAGGCTTGAGATATTCTCTGCGCCACACGTGAAGCTTCGGTAACTTGTCCTTGGCCATTGTCTTACAAGTTTCAATGGTCACCTTATGCCGATCACAGGCTGTGTTCTTGTACAGCAATGCAAGTCGAAAGTGTAGCTCTTCGTAAAGAGGGTCTTCGGCGAAGAAAAAGAATGTTTGAAATGCTTTACAAAGGCTCTCGTAGTTCGATGGTGGTCGAAAGCATCCTTCACGATCTCCGAACAGACAGGCGTCATTGTTGCCCATATCCAATATACCGAGTCGGAGGAATAGATCAACCTTCGGATCATCTAGCCAGTCCTTAGATTCGTAGTAGTCAAAGAGATTGCGCACGATCTTTTCGCTCGTCATCTGAAGTAAAGACTGCATTGAGTCGACTTCTTTCCGGCAAGAATCCCTGCTGGCTCTGGGATGGTGGTCGGGGTCGGTCACACCACCAGGTATGGAATGATCGCTGGAGGTTCGCTCCACATCTTCGGACGTTGACTCCATTATATCATGCTTGATGTCTGCTGTTGCGTAGAAGTCTGGATGCTGAGCCTGCGACATGGCTTTGAGACAAATAATGCTCTTGCAGCTTGCAAGACATTTTGTCAAGGAAAGCGAGAGACAAACATACCTGGTCGCAGTCGCACATGCTTCCATGTGTTGCCAGACAGCCACTGAACTGAAGTCGGCCGCATGTGACTGCCCGTTGACTGATGCAAAGTGAGGTCTCTATTCTGTGCCGTGCTCCACGGCTCTGTCTGCGAGGTGCCGAATGCCCTCCGTCATTCTCAGAAATGTAATCGCGCTATGCTGTACTGAGGACCTGTATAGTCGCAAAGTGCGCGGACTCCGCCGCCGCCTGCAGCCTCAGATCATACTGCTCCATTGAGCATTCGCGTCTGCTCAGGACTTCGTAGCAGTTATGATGGTCCTTGCTCTTGCCAGGCCGGCTGAACATGTTGAAACCCGATATTGGCAGAGCGATCGTTCCATCGAGCTGACGGAGCTGATACGCAGCCACGGTCTGGTCGCGGGAAGAGCTTCGCGATATTACGACGAAGTGTGGTGCAATGGTTCGTGTTCTCCAGGAGTTCGCTGCGTGTTTAAACGAGGCCGATGACTTCCATTAGCTCAGAGCTGCCACTCGCCAATGAACTGTAGTGAAAGCTGCCCCACCCTTGTCACATGCGTTCACAACCCTGGCATAGCAACCAACTAGACCCCTCGTTAAACGATCTATACGAGGTTCTTAGAGCTGACCTGTACACCACACCAACCTCATATCAGTATGGCGGACGACGAACTTGCTACGAAAGCTCCAGAGAGTGATGCCCAGGAGGACAAGCAGAATGAAAGCGAAATACCTGGAGACTCAAAGGTCGACCAAGGTGCAGCCAGCATGGGCGTGTGTTAGACGTTGATAGCTTCTGCTTTATATACTAATGACATACAGGAGCACTGCACGAGCGATCGGCCGACGCGTACGAGATCTGAGACCACGAATGTCAGGAACAATAGCTGACCTCGAATATAGCGGCGGGAGAACAGCCTACTGGAGTACGATGCATGACTTAGGAATACATAACACATACTGAGCTTGGTCAACAGGAGATCGCAAAGTACAACGATGTCGAGACGTATATCGCGAAGCCGGCCGACTATCCTCATTCGCCATCCAAGCTTCTGCTGTTGCTGACGGGAGGCACTGGAATACATTCGACCAATAATCAACTGCAAGCAGACAAGTTCGCAGCAGAAGGATTCCTGGTCGCTATGCCGGACCAGTGAGTGTATATCGTATAAGACTGATTGGCATTGTCTAATCATTGTTTTTAAGATTCGCAGGAGACCCAGCAACGTCAATCTCAACGACAAGCACTGCCACAGCCGAAGAGAAACCAAGCATGATCGAGCAAGTCAAGATGGGTATAGCATCAGTCGCCAAGAGCTTCACGATCGATATGTGGCTGGCAAGACACACTCCTGAGAAAGTTTTACCACTTCTGCAGAAAGCCATAGACGGTATCAAAGAGGAGTTCGCAGACGCCATAGCCCACGGCGGAGGAATATATGCTGTTGGATACTGTTTCGGAGCAAAATATGTCTTGCTCTTGGGCTCTGAGCTTCACGCGGATGTGGCCTCAGGACAAAGATCCGCAGAGAGCGAGGCAGAGGAAGGCATGGTGAAGAAGGGACCTCAAATCAAGTGCGGAGCAATCGCTCACGGGACACAAATCACTGCGGCAGACCTTGAGGGCTGCCAGGTACCGTTGTCCGTGGTTGCTGTGCAGGAGGACAGCTTATTCCCAGATGAGATCCGTGAGGCTGGAGTCAAGAAGTTGAAGGAGAAGGGAATTGAGCTTGAGGAGAAGGTCTATCCTGGCGTACCTCATGGTTTTGCGGTGTTTGGAGACTATGCTGATACTGCCATTCGAGAGAAGCAGCGTGATGCTTTCCAGCAGATCCTGGAATGGCTGAAGTCGCACTAAGATGATAGCGAAGGGACCCGGTGAATGAGTTATGGCGCATAGAATACCACGAGATGAATGATGAAATGAATGAGGCGATGGCCGATCAAATCACTTTCTGTCCCTGTGATCGTATAAAGAGCAGGATATGTCATTTCACCATAAACTGAGAAGGGACTCGCTCTCTACTGATGCATCTTCCTGCGACCCTTTTCACATGCTCTTTCATCTCTGTAATGCCCGTTTCTTCATCAAATCAACACATCCATTCCATCGCTCCTCAACGCCACAAACAACGTGACTCTTTCATCTTACGCGCCATCCCCCCAGATCCCGATAACACTCATCGTCAGACCCAATCCAGAGACAGCAGTCCGGATGAACTCGAGTCTCTGCTGATCTCTCGCTCTCTTCTCGACTTGCTCGCCATTGACCTCGCCAATCTCATGCTTGACCACAGGAGACTTCGCATCTTTCTCCATCAACAGATTAAGCGCTCCACCAGCTCCTGCGACCAATGCCGTCCAGAGGAGATAAGGATGTCTGATCCTTGATGGCGAAAGTGCGAAGGCGAGGAGAAAGCTGGCGGAGGATAGTGTTGATAGTGTTCGGATGTGCAGTGTTGCGAGGCGCGTCGTTTGGTTCAAGGTGTATGCCGCTGGCTTCGCAGAGGGAAGGGTGAGGAGGCTAGGGAGTGATTGGGTTGATAGAGTGTATGATACGCCCTTTACATCGAGTTAGTCGAATCCATTGTCATAGTACTTTAGATATTGGTGATGCATACTGTGAGCAACCCAAGACTTATCGTTCCGACGAACTTCGCCAGGCTGATCGCGGACGGCATCGTGGCGATATGTGTGCGAAAGTCGTGTCAATGGGGTGCAATGTGTTTTTGCGCTTGGATACTTGATGACAGTCTAAGCTTTTATCCAGCAGAGCGTGACAATGAGACAAAGCTCGATGGTTCCTGAGAGGCGTGTTTGGTAAAGGTACCAAATGGTGGTATCACGACTGACGTCTCTCCATCTCTCCACTCCACCTGCCCGCAAGGGTCAGCTTGCACCGAGCTACTCAGCGCCAATCTTTGCTCTCCTCGGCTTTCCTGGCATTCTGCAGCCCTTTGGCTCATCTGCATTCTGTCACGGCGAACTTCTTCCGGCTTCAATAATATGTTTCCCATGGACTTGAGCTATGGTTCTCCTGGGCGGTCAGGAAGAGATTGGATCATGCTGCATCGCGTTCGGGCAGCATTAATCTCAAGCAGAGCCACGCCACGCGAAGAGGTCCGGACGCGTCAGGCAGCTTCCAAATGAATGCCCAGGACAGCAAGAGCAGAATATCTTTGTATCAGGAGCCCAATGTTCGCGAGAAGATGTCCATGATCATATCCGTTATATCAGCGAGGCTGTGAATTATCAACCCTGCGTCTTCCTCCCTTCCATTGTGAAGGACTCCGCCATTGGCAAACCGTCCAGGATAGGCAAAAATGGTACTCCGGTACCCTCTTGATAAGGGCGCAGACACTCTAGCTATGAGTTGTTCGAAGGACTACGATAGGCCTGCACAAGAAAGAGCTCATGGCCGACGTAGGAGCTCGCGGCCGGGGAGCTGTGTTCTTGCTTATGGTATCAGTATCTGCTTTCTTTGGCCAAGCGCAGTCTTGCAAATTGACTGGCAAATGAACAGTATACACATCGAAACACCATGAATTCGCTATGTACGTTGGGCCTGGAACCAGCAAGATAACTCTTCATGCTGATGCGCTGAACAGTATTGATCTTATTCCTCCTTCTGGCGCTGCCGCTGCACCGCCTGATCGTCTATTTTGTAGACAAGAAAGGACTCAGGCAATTTCCTGCACCATCGATCGCGGGCGTGTCATCTCTCTGGCGCATCTGGCACAACCAGAGGTTCAACCATTACGAGGCTGTTCATCAGGCTCACCAGAAGCTTGGCAGCCATGTCCGCATCTCTCCCGATCACATCTCCATCAGCGATCCAAGAGCAATACCGGATCTTTATGCTCATGGTAAATACATGGAGAAGGCGGCGTGGTATGATGCTATAGCAGCTCCAAATGCAAGAAACATGGTCGACGCTCGAGAACCTGAGCATGGATTCAAGCGGAAGTTGCTCGCACATGCATTTGCTCAGAAAACTATACTGGATCTGGAGTCTGTATTCCGCCGCGTGACTGCCAACCTCTTCGCATATATGACGGAGATGGAGAACGCCGGAAAAGCTGTCAACATGAAAGATTACCTGAACTACTTCACAATCGATGTATTGAGCGAGCTTGTGTGGGGCAAGTCCATGAACTGCATACCAAGGCGCACAGACATGGTCGACATAGGCTTGATAGGTGGCAAGCGCTCTCAGGCTCCTTTTATCTCGTCTGTGTACCAGATGCAGCTGGTCAACACCATGGTTGGATTCAATTCTTCGCTGACGCTCCAGCTCAAAAAGTGGCTGACCCGCTTCCATCCCTATCGCAAAGGCGCAATTGATTTTGACCGGGTCATCTCACACTGGACAGGCATGAGACAAGAGCGCGATCAGGCTCATTCTGATCTCTTCGGCAAGCTCATCAGTACTTCAAAAGGAGAACCCACCGGCTTGACTCAAGCTGAATTGCTGACAGAAGTCAATCTTCTGATGTCGGCAGGGACAGATACTTCGACAGCCGCTCTAGAGAATACGGTGTTCTTCCTGTGCAAGCATCCCGAGATCCAGGACAGACTTCGCAAAGAGCTTGATGATGCGATGACAGGGCCGGGAATACCCAGCTGGCGCACTGTGTCTAGCATACCGTACTTACGAGCCGTCATCGATGAGTCGCTTCGACTACGAGCAGCATCGCGGATCGGCCTGCCACGAATCGTGCCGCCTGGAGGGCGAGTGATTGCCGGACAATATGTACCGGGTGGGGTAACTGTGTCGGTGCCTATCTACACAGTACATCTGGACCCCGAATACTTTGAGGAGCCGGAGAAGTTCAACCCAGATAGATGGATCACGGGTGACAAAGTGAAGATGAACAAGGCCTACATGCCTTTCAGTATCGGGCCGAGAGCTTGCATTGGCCGCAATATTGCACTATTCGAGCAACTGATCTTGATCGGGGCTTTGGTCAGCTCTTTTGAACTTCGGCTTGCGGATGAGACGTTGGAACTAAGATGTCTCGAAAGATTCAATGCATGCTCGGACGACCTATTCGTCTTCAGTCGGAGGCGTTTTGATGAGACTATTGTTGCTTGATCTGGCGAGAAAAGTTCATTCGCCCCATTGAGAGGTCGTTACCACCAATCTTGTCGGATTTCAACCTTTCAAGCCTTCTGGAACAGTGCAAAGCGATTGCCATGCGGATCACGGAACTGCATGAAAGTGCCCACAGTTCCTGCTGGTGTTTTGTCTAGAGCTTTGGAGCCGCCCAATTCTACGACCTTGGCAGCTGCCTAGATGAAAGACTTAGCCTCCATGTATGACGGCTTTATCGCATCTACTTACCTTATCCAAGTCTCCAACAACCCAATTGACTGTCGTTCCCAGCCCGAGCTCTTGTGGAGATGGCTTCAGATCGCCTGGAACCCCAACGATGCCGCCGTACACACCTATGAGGATCAGTCAACCTGCGAAGCTTCTCTAATACCTGGGACGTACCGATGGTGTCGTGGAAGTGAGCGACTGGTGCACCAGATGGATCGGCGAAGAAGGTCCATGATGGAAAGAGCGAGGAATAGAATGTCTACATCAATCAGCACTTCGCTCGTCAATTTATTCGTTGGACCTGAAGCCAGACCTTCAGATCGTCGATGCTTCCTCGAGCTGGAATCTCAAGCCAGCATGGCGAGCCTTCTGGTCCGATCTTCCAGCCGTCCATAGTTACAAGATTGGTTGCTTGTGCGAGTTGATGTCAGAGAGGTCGTAGAAGATGTATAGGGATCGACTGCGAGATTCCAGAGCTATGCCATGGCTGTCAATACTCTTTTATACCTGATCCGACGTCTGTTGACCTCGTCCAGGTTCCTAGCACTCATTCTACTAAGCATGCAGCTTCACCCTCGACGCGCACAATACCATAGCTCCAGGCATTGACATCAACTTCCATCTCTTCCTACTGGATACCTTCCGAGAGCATTTCTCATCATGTCTTCAATCAGTACTGCTCGGAAAGCCGGCAAAGCATTCATCCTGGTCCAAACCTCACAGGGGATCGAAATAGGAAATCCATGCTTCAGATTATGGTGTCAGACGGGCTCTCGGGCTTTGCACCGGATGGCTAATCGATGCTACGATTCGTAATGTTGCCCTTCAATGCCATTGCCTGTCTATCTATCCAGATACCGAAACACCCAACACCACACTACCCGCCCGACTCACTCGCTCGGCTTAATATACTTAATCGACCTCCCTCCACCAAGACTCCTCTGACATCCTGCATAGTACGTGCTCAGACTATGCGATGCTTCGCCCTCGCAATCTTCTCCATCCCAGATTTTCAACATTCCGCCTTCGAAAGGTACAGCGTAGATTGTCAAAGAACCAATTCCTGCTTCTGGGACAGTGTAGCATTCTCCTGCGTCGAGACTTCCTGGGTAGCCGCTTGTGAGGACGCTGCACATGGCGTCTGAGTTGAGGCTACATAGAATATTTTGTTAGACGATGTGACTCTGTGGTTTGTCTGAAGACGTGTATTTACCTGACGCTCAGGGTCTCTGGTGCATCCGAGGCTTGTGGAGCTGGAGCTGCCGAGGCAGAGATTGCTGCGATGGCGATAAGCGCGAGAGATCGCATGGCGTGCATTTTTGCTTGCGTTGTTGTTGGTGGTAAGATGTGAAGTCGGTCGTGTTTGTTTGACGTTTTGTGGTAGTGACAGCTGGCAGTCCAAGTCGAATCGTTATTTCCTTCGATGATGTTTTTGCACCTACCCAAACTCGACTCTATTATATGTTATTGCCGTTATTGCTCGTGCGACAGAAATAGATACAAGTGTCATCGCATCATGGTTATCGATACGACTGTTTACGTTCCTCCGCAACACGATGAGGCAACGTGATCAGGGTTGCGAGGTTCGGGCTTTGTGCTCGATCATTCGTTGGATGCAGCGGGATACATGGGAACCAATCAAACAGTGATTGCGGTATCACAGCTGCAAGGCTGAAAGCGCGGGAGAAGTGGTTGGCCTTCGTGCTCGTGAAAGGAATGAGGCTGAGCGGTTACACTAGTGAAATCAGCTCCGACCCTCGCACCATCTCTTACTCGTCTGGACTGGTGCAGTGCGTCATAAGAAATATTCTTAGATTGATGGAATTGCGATACTAGCACAACAATCATGTTTTCGGCGATTCAAGTCTTTACAGCTTGAAGCGTGTAGGTGAGCGGGATATTGTCTTTGCCTGTCTTCAATTCCCACTCTCCTGCGCAAATGATCAGCATTGGTAACCCTCGGAGCAGTGACATTCTGTGAGACCTACCACAAGGAGCGGTCGTTGCCATCGGTACCGGTAATGCTTTCCACGGAACGCTGTTATGCTCGACCAGACCTGTGATCTGAAGCCCTGCATCAAGAACGGCTTGCACAATTTCTCCCATCCCATGATTCCACTCCATTGTCTTTGTATTTACGAAGACCTTACCACCAACATCGACATATGTGCCACCTTCGTCCCAGATCATTGGCGCTTCGCGCTCGAAGTATGGCAGAGATATCACAAGATCTTCGTTATTCTCCTCTCCTATGGACCACAAGATTGGATGACCTTCCTGGAGGAATAGACGCCCACCAGGTTTGAGCAGGCTAGCGACAACTTCAGCCCAGCGTTTGATGGAAGGCAGCCAACACAGAGCACCAATGCCAGTGAAGACCATATCGAAGCTGGCTGGTCGCAACACTGAGAGCGCGTCATATGTGTTCGCTTCAACAAAGGACAATTTGTCACCTCCGACAGCGTTGGCAGCTAAGTTTCTTGCTTGCGTGAGAGACTCCGAGCTGAAATCCAGGCCAGTCACACTCTTTGCGCCTCTTCGTGCGAGTGAAAGCGTGTCGGTACCGATATGACATTGGAGGTGCACGATATTCAGATCATCGATGGAGCCGATCAGTGGTATGTCGAAGCGAACCACATCAGAGATCAAGAACGGGTCTTGCTGCAAGCCTTTGAAGCAGTAGTCATCCGATTTTGCGTGCTGATATTGCTCGTATCAGTCATGTATGCTCGCTGCCAATGCCGCATCACGAATGATACCTCAATCGCGCGTTCATTCCAGTTGGCCTTGTTGTACTCGACATATTCTTCTGCCATTTTCGCAGTCTCCCTGTTGGTTCACAATCCTGCTCGTCTCGGTCGCGCTTGACTTGAGCAGCAGATACATCACCATTATAGTCGATCGGTGTCTGCTTTGCGAACGACCACGGTTCCGACACCGCTCTGCTCGATCAGGAAGTCATTCGAGCAGACTCAGTACTGGTAGTCTCGTCGCTTGTGCTTTCTCTTCTTTTTCTTTGCCAACTCCTCTACCTTTTCTTCCGCTTCTTCCACTTTTTCCTTGACCTCGTCTTTGTAGAAGTATCCAGCAGCGAGTAAAACTCCGATAACTCCTAGAAGTGCGAACTCCCCTTTGCCGGGATTTTTGATGATTGGCGAACTGCCCATGATCGATAGCTAATGCTGCTGCTGACTCGCTCGCTTGCGGTAAGTCAATTGAGTGAATAAAGTGCGTTGGCAAGAGTAATGCAGCAAGAAGAGCTTAAGTATAATAAGAGAACCAATGCGGGAATTTTGTACAGGCCGCGCATTGGGAAGCCTCACTTATCTATCCCCGGGATCCATGTCTGAACACGTCAACCACGCAGCTTAGAGTTTCCAGATACTGTTTCGATTTCAGCTCAAAGCCTGCTTCGCCTACTTTACCTGCCAAAGGTGGTTGGGATCAGGCTTCCTGCCGCATCTGTTGCCGATCGATGCCGGACACGAAGATCTCTGTCAATTCTCGCATTCGGTCGCAAACACTGCCCGGATGGGAGTGCGATGTTATATAGCATGCTGTCGAAGAGCTTTGATACAGCTATACATAGGGCTGAGGTTGTTAAGGAAGTCTTGGTGGTTGCCAAGTAAGCCAAGGCATACCGGACAAGGATTGGCATTGCCTCGGTTCTGGCTGAGCTAATGATCGGACGGATGATATTGTCTTTCGGGGACACGAGCAGACGCAAGAGGCATATGACCTAGCATTCGAAGTGATCTTTACTCTCAAGCCGTCCTACAGTCGACCTGTGAAGGAAGGCGCTCCTGCAGCGGGCCTTGTTACCATATATGTTGAAGCTCTCCGTGCCCTGATTAGTAGGGCTCGGATGTTGCTCCATTACCGAGTTGACTAGCAAGAGTACAGTCAGGTACGGCCGTAGACGACTAGACATCTATTGATCGACCTCACCTTCTACCTCCCCAGTTGAGATCTTAATCGAACACTCTGTAGTACCTCGCGCGGACAAAGCGACCGAGGTCGATTCCAGTAGCACATCTCACCACCCACTCAAGCAACGCCAATATGCCTGTTGCGCGAGAAGAGTACTTATCAGATGTCTGGCGGGATGGCATCTTCAACGACAAAGTACTCTTCTGCACTGGCGGCGCAGGCACAATCTGCTCGATACAAGTTCGCGCCTTCGTAGCCCTCGGCGGCAATGCATACATCATCGGACGAAATGTGGAGAAGACGGAGAGCATGGCCAAAGACCTCATGACAGCGCGGAAGGGCTCGAAAGTCATTGGTCAAGGCAATGTAGATGTGCGAAATGCTGTCGCACTGAAGGAAGCCGCAGACCGCTGCGCGAAAGAGCTAGGAGGCATAGACTATGCAATTGCAGGAGCGGCGGGAAACTTTCTGGCGCCGATGAGCCAATTGAGCCCGAATGCGTTCCGAACAGTTATTGAGATCGATACGCTGGGCTCATATCACACTGCGAAGGCTGTACTGCCGTATCTCGTCGAATCGGCGAAGAAGTACCCGAACACCGGAAAGAGCACGAAAGGCCGTGGCACTGGTGGTCGTTTGATCTTCATCTCTGCTTCGTTCCATTTCAAAGGATACCCGCTGCAAGCACACGCTATGGCTGCAAAAGCCGCGGTAGACCAGATCAGCAACAGTGTTGCAATCGAGTACGGCCCCTACGGCGTCACGAGCAACGTAATAACACCAGGACCAATCGCTGGCACTGAGGGCATGACACGATTGTCCAGATTAGACGAAGCATCAGCCAAGGCATCTGCGAAAGCTATTCCAGTGGGGAGATGGGGAGAAGTCAAGGAAATTGCTGATGCTACCGTCTACCTTTTTTCTGAGGCTGGAAGCTACGTGAACGGAAATATTTTGGTTGTGGATGGCGGACAGTGGAGAACTTCAGGTGCTGGAGAAGGCAAGTCATGGCAGTATCCAGACTTTCTGCTTTCTGGAAACACTGTGGAAGGCGTAAAGAGTGGGAGGAAAGCAAAGCTATAGACACCATTCACTGATCAGGTATGTATGATAGGAAATATAATGCCATGACCCTCTTCCCTACAGGTGCGCCAAGCTTCGCGACGCTCGCAGTCTGGATGGCCCATAACGCACCTGCAGTTGCGAACACTGTCGAGTTTCCGCCTTTTCCGCCGAGCTTTGGCATTTGACGCGTTTATGGCTGCCTGAAGCAAGTCTCTCTGTTAGTCGGACACTTTTGTCGCAAGCTATCATGATTCAGCGGACACATGCGGAAACATCGGGCGAATTTGAAGTCGTCCGGAGCCTTACAACCAAGGCAAGCCAGCAATGAAACACTTCCCATGAGCGGGAGCGGCAACACTCTAATGACGCTCCGTTTGACGACAGATGGGTTTTCCGCTATATATTGACAGTCATCGGTACCAGCAATGGCGGTAAAACTATTCGACATTCAGCAAGCCAAGGAGATCGCCTTCCTTACACCATGGCTCAATTCAGCTTTCCCGAACACTTTGGCATCAATTTCACTCCAACACTGCACCACAAGGCTGAAGGTCTCACAACTCCCGAAAACAACACCAAGTCAAACTTCGTTGTGGCTGTGATCGGATCTGGCAGAGGCATTGGAGCGCACACTGCGTATGCCTACGCACGTGCCGGAGCCAAAAGCATTGTCATAACCTCGCGCACTGCAGCAGAGCTCAAGCTTGTCGAGGAGAAGTTGCTTGCAATCAACTCCGAGATCGAGGTTCTTAGCCAGGCCTGTGATGTCAGTAAGGAGGTAGATGTGAAAGCACTTGCAAAAGCCGCCAGGGAGAAGTTTGGCAGACTTGATGTGGTGGTAAGTGGCCAGATCCCAACCCAAGGGCCAATGAATGAAGTACTCGCTAATCAAGGCTAGATCGCAAATGCTGGAGTCATGTCCAAGCCCGTCGCAATCTCAGAGAATTCCGAGCAGCGCATGCCTATAGGCACCGAAGAAGAGGACTTTCAAAGAGTGATCGACATCAATCTTGTTGGGACCTGGAATATTGCTCGCCACTTCGTGCCGCTCCTGCAGACTAACAAAGATGGAGCGCAAGCGTGAGTCCTCCTTCCGGCACTATGTACGTGTACTTTACTGATTGAACGCTCAGCTTTGTCATTATCACGTCCGCCTCAGGCCATTTCTCGGACTCCACAGTGACACCTCTCGCATATAACATCAGCAAATTCGCATTGACTCGTCTCGCTGAACATCTACACAAGGATCATTTCAGTAAAGACGGAGTCCAGACTTTTGCCGTTCATCCTGGGGCTGTCTTGACCAGTGCTTCCGTCGTCGGGTCCGAGGAAGCTGCTGCGGAGGGTGATTGTACATCATGCACTTCATTTGGGGCAGAGGCATTCACTAATCATTCCTGTGATAGTCACAATGGATGATCCTGGACTTTGCGGCGGCTTTCTTACGTGGCTGACGAAACAGAGACGACCTTGGCTTTCGGGAAGATACATATCAGTCAATTGGGACGTGGAAGAGCTGGACCTCATGAGGAATGCTATCTTGAAAGAGGATAAGCTCGTCTATCGAATGGTCGTGTAAAGACCTGGTGCGAGATGAGCTTATCCAGTCCGACAATTGGACACTACCGATCATCCCTTGACGCAAAACGCATTGATCACGCCTGCAGGTCTTTTCGCACACCTCGTGAGGCATTTAAATCAGAAAATGTCTCTGCCGCAAGCTTCCTTTGGGCAACCGAGCGATAAGTTATCTAACCTAAGTAAGAATCGACGTCAAATGTCTTGTAGTAGACCTATGGAACCCACAAAGCACCCCTTGTAATGTTCTTTGTTGGGCACAGGTAGCCTGCGTTCATCAGAAAGAGTGCATTCATGCAATCCAGCATATTTTTCATGCCCGTTTACAGGGAGCAACAAACACTACGAACATATAAGGTCCCTCAAAGCTATCTTCTGAGACCAGATCTGAGTCAAGCGACTCCCGAAGATGGCGGACAACACATCCAACGGTCCTTCGAACGGCCAAAAGCCTGTGCCAAGCATTCCTGCTGGAAGTATTACCAAGTAATGGTCGTCGGCTGGGACTCCAGTTTTCGTGGCTGACCGTGGGTATAGGGAAGACGTCACTGTCCATGTTACATTCGTAGTTGGCGAAGGCGAGGAAGCCAAGACTTTCCACATCCATAGAGAACTCTTGGAACGGTATTCTGGTAAACAACGAAAACACTTCAAGAACTTCCGGCCTGGACAGCGAGATATATGTCGAGTTGTCAAGGGGCCGCCGCGTGTTTTTGCCTACATTCGGAATTGGTTCTACTCGGACGATCGCAAGCTTACCAAAGCACCCAAAGATGATCTCGACTTATCACACATCGACCTGATTGAGCTTTGGTACTACGCAAATGATCTGGATATCCCCATGCTTATGAATCAAGTGGTGAGTGTGATTGGCCTAGACCGAAAGAGTTGGGCAGTGAGATGGGCAAGAGTTGGGCAACTTATGATACTTCGCCATCAACACTTGTGATACCTACTATGTCTGCTGACAATCGTTAATAGATAGACATCTTCTTGCGACAATTGTTTGAGCTCGACCATGGCATAAAGTTCCATAACGTCAAATTCATACATGAGATGGCGAAACCAGGCTCCGCACTTCGAGCGCTTGCTGTTTGGCAATACACGCAGTTTCGGATCGATGCGGATGCAAAGTGGTGGAAAAAGGCATCAGGTCTTGAGTGGGTCAGGGATTTCTGGACAGCTACCATGTTGGAGCATCTCACAGCGGCACGTCCAGCCATCTTTGACCACTGCAGATTCCATGTGCATGAGAAAGGCACTCCAACTTGCCCGAAGATTTTCGGCAATCTTCCGCGACATTCACTCAGAAGCATTGAGCTTATTGAGTGAAGTTGCTGAGCTGGCAACTGGAAGCCTCAGGAATGATATTGTTTGCTGCCGTAAGAAAAAAGAGACTGAGACCAATCAAGGTACCTTTGTTTTCCAGCAGATGAGTGATCCCCTAGGGGTATAAACCCGCTGATTGAGCATATTCCCTGCTTTGAAATACATTGTAGCATCAGAACTTGAGATTCTTACCATGGCGAGTGCACAGAATGACCATGAGCCAACCAACGAGGCTCTGCCGCCCACTACTCAAGACATCCAACATACAATGTGAGTTACATTGCTGCGCCAGGTCTCTTACTGATTCAGTATGCAGCGAGGTCTTTGATGGCGATGACCAGCCTGTGAAGATTGAAGGCGGGGACGAGGCTGTGGAATACGACCTCCCACGAAAACTGCTCGGCTTCTACTCGGCCTGTTTCCGCCAGAAGATCAAGGAGATCGATCAGAAATTGGAGAAGACAACAAGAGAGCACATCCCTATCCCAGCCCAGTACCACAGAGCTTTCTATTACTTCAAGTGCTGGCTATTGAATCCTGGACGCAAGATGCGAAACGATGGACCAGCTCCCGACTGGCACTACTTCTCCATGCTCGAGCTGTGCGAGCTCTGGGTGTTTGCAATGAAGATTGAAGCGCCAATGCTGCAGAACCGTGCAATTGACCTCATGGTTTCGCGCATGGTCAGCGAGTATGAAGTCGAAAGTAAGTGAAGTGGAGAAGGTCAAACGTCACACAGTCAAGCTGACAATTCCAGTGGATGCCATTCAGTACATCTATACCCATTCCGAAACAAAGAGAGATTGGCAAGCTCGACGATTGCTCGTGGCGTATCTAGCACCATATGAGCACCTCTTTTCATCCGATGGTAAGGATGGCTTGGACGACAGTGGTTGGTACGGCGAATTCAAACGCGAAGCTTTCTCGTCTCGGTCCTTCGGGGTCTTAGCAGGTTCACCACAACCCATGCCAGTCCCTCAGCAGCGTAATGCGGCGTGGCATAGATGCAAGTATCATGTCCACTACGAAGGCCAAAGGCAGTGTCCGAACACTAGCTGGTCCATCATCGACTAGGGCCATCAATCCTGGTTCTGTAGCCTCACAGATATCGGCACATTGAGGACTCTGACCTGGAATTTACCATATGGTAGGTGCCTTCCAGATCTTTCTGAAAGCTGAAGATTTCGAGCGAGTGGATAGCAGCAGAATTGACATCAACATGCCGTGTTTGTCTGACACAAATCACATCATAGAAGCAAGTGCAACGAGACAGACGCGTCTCGCCTTCTCTTCACATTCCGCTATGATGCAGTTGAGTAGCATCGCTGCCAAGATGATGTAGCTCGAGAGAGCTGGCTTCACTTTGAGCTGCATGAGGCACAGACCGATGTCAGAACAGGTTGCTTCGCCAACGGCTTTGCATTTTCTTTACCCTCAACTTCGAATTCAATTTTCGACATCCGCAGGAGATCACCACAATGTCTCCTACCAACACAGGCCCCGTTTCAGACTTGCCTCTACCAACCAAGCCTGATGTCCAGCACAACATGTGAGTCTTAGGGATGCATTCGGGCGAGTGTTCCTCTCAGATACTGACAAGCAGCAGAACCGAACACTACGATCGCGCCGTCACCATCTTAGTCGGGAGTGGAGATGATGAGAAGATCTTCGACATCCACCGCGGGATGCTCAAGTTCTATTCAGGCTATTTTCGGCTGGCAATCAAGAATCTCGATGAGAGCAGATTCGCCGAGAGCAAGGATGGCATGATCGTCTTGCGTGACGATGAGGTAGCTGTCTTTGAATATTTCAAGCGCTGGCTCTATGCTCCACATCGCAAGATGACAACGAAGGACAAATGCGACTGGCAGAGCATCACTTTGCACGAGATGTGCCAGCTATGGTGCTTTGGCGAAGCACGCATCATCCCACTCCTGCAGAACCGCGCCGTCGATCTACTCGTCTCGCGCATGTCGCAGGGCACTAAGATACCGGGTATGATGACCACTGAACCATGGCGTGAGGAGGCTTCGCTAACACCATCAAGTCTCAGTCATTCGCTACGCTTATCAAAACAGCGCCAAAGACTCACACCTGCGTCGTCTTCTTGTCTTCTATCTGGCGAATGCGAAGAAGACTGAAGCCGCTGGAGAGGACTGGCCACCCAAAGATGGCTCTACCTGGTTCACAGAGTTTGCGGAAGACCTAGCCATTCGTCGTACGGACTGCGAGGAACTTCCTGAGCCACACTTCGACGCCTCCGGGTTCCGCAGATATTCCAGTGCACCCAATTCTGCAACCTGGAATAGATGTAAGTACCATGTGCACAACGACGGCGAACTGTGTGGCACTCTCGGCTGGAGGATCGTCGAATAGAAGCCTAGCATTCCTGCTACGAGTTACAAAGCTGAAGCCTGCCACGCTCATCAAGAAGGCTGGAAATGCGCCAGCGCCAAATAGAGAGTCATCAATTGGTGAATCCCTTGCAACAGGAATCACAAAGTCAAGAAATATGCAGCGGTGTTGAGGAGTGCTGCAAATGTGCGCGCAGTAGAAGATGGAGGAGCTTAGATCTTTCGTGCATGAGACGTCCTACATGCGAGTCAGCAAAACCTTCATACCTCAGAGAATCCTCCAATAATCACAATGAACACTCACCAATATTAACACTTTTCCCTAGCCCCATCCTCATCACCCCACTTGATCAAATTGTCCAAATCACCATGCGTGCTCGTAGGTCTCGATTCCTCAGAACCCTCCCTCGAATCCCAACCCCGCCAAGACAATCACATGCCAATCCCTTTCCCAATACATATACGTACCGTACTGTGAACCCAACCTCATCATACCTGATAGACCGCTCACGCCTCTCGGTTCCGTAGCTCAATGGAAAGAGCACCTCAACCACAGTCCTATTTGATGAACAAAGGCAATCGAATAGTGGGTTGAGTGGCTTCAGGTTCAAATCCTGACGAGACTGATTTTTTTTGGTGTATGCGACTCTCGGAAGGTCTCTTCGTACTTGTCTGGAGATGATCAGCATAGGTCTTGTATTCATCCACTTGCCTCTGCCAACCGACCATCATCAAGTCATCCAGCAGAGTTCGCGTGTTCCAAATGCGCCATGGGTTTTGGTGAGCAGACAGTAGCAAGAGAGTAAAAGTGAACGAGCCATTCAGATTCGCAAACCTTTTGAACACGTCTGATACAAGAAAGGGTGCCTTCCCACCACCAGCACGCGTCTATAAAGGTGTCTTTGCCCAAATGCTACCATCGCCACTTGCTAAATGACCTGTTGCTCACTACGATCCATACAAAAAGTTTCCCGCCTTGCTTGTCCAGCCGGCCTCTCTGCTTTTGTGCTGATGATACAGATTTTGTTCGATCCAAGAGAGTGCCGCCAGCAAGTGCTTTCATCCGTTCCCATGATGATGTTGTAGTGTTCGGGTATCCCATTTTTTCATGTGCCTGCCTGAAAATATCGAATGCTTCCAGCACATTTTCATTCCCTCCCTTGCTGTAGTGGTCTGTCTCATGGTATTGGTGTCAAAACAAAAGAAAGTCAGGTAACAACAACATTCATCGTGTTGTATATGCAACAGCCAGCCATGCAGTATTCATGCAACGCAAAACGCAGATCTCGATGTCAGTAGCCATTCGCTTGCTCCAGGCGCCCATGCCTGCTTCCCGTGGTTCTGTACGCGTGTGAAGGAGAAAGGAGATGATGTTCTGTTGTTGGTGTTTATGTCGTCAATTGATGTGTCTCGTCGGTTCGTGGCGCACGTCGGCTGCCGACCTGGACGAGTTGAGCTATGCTGCTGTACATTTTAGGGGTATTCTTGGTTGGTCATTCCGGAGCGCCACGCATCTGTATCGTGCCGAGCTGACGTTTGCTGGCGGCAACCTAGAATTGATCCGGAATTAAATGTCTAGATGAACATTCTAAGTCGTGTCGTTTACAGAAGCAAAAAGGGTATCTCAGTTGGCCGTTCTAGGAAACAAGCGAAATTCGAGCCTCCAGAATTCATCCTACAAGCCCCAAATCGTGATTCGGAGTTTTCGTGTATGATTTTGTTCTGGGGATCATCATAGCGCTACGTCCAGTACAAGACTGACGTCTGATACGTGTGAGCTGGCAAGATCTTCTAACACCGGTATAAGATCGAGGAGCTCGTTATCGTGTGCGTCGCTGAACCAGCTGCTAATCGGGACCGCATGCTGTGGGTGGAAGATGTAACTGGTAGGAGAGTTGTCAATGATGATGGTCTCCTTGAGGTCTCGTCCGACCTGGCTGAGGTCCTTGACGTAGTTGCCTTGGTGGTTGTAGCAACTTTCACGGAAGAGCCGGTGGTGCACCACATTGTGGATATCGAGTTGGTCCAGTAGTGGATCACCATATTTCGCGACTGATGCGGTGAAGACGACAACTTCGTACAGCTCTCCGACTCGCTTTAGGAATTGGTCGACACCTGGGCGCTTAATTACGTAGACATTATGGTATTGGCCCTCGATCTCGACGGGAATCGTGAAGTCGGCCTGATGGAGGATCTGAAAGTGTGTCAGTAGAGTCAGGATTGCATGCTTTCAAAATACTCACCTTGAAGCTGCTGTGCACCAGTGTCTCGTCCAGATCCAGGACTAGACATTTTCGTCCTTTGAACCTTTCTTGGATAGGGCCAAGCAGCCATTTTTGTCCTTGTTCCGGAGTCGCTATTTGAGATTCGGGTGCATTTGCTGCGCCATCGTTACTGGTCTTTGGGAGCGGAGGTGGTGGAGGTAATGAGCCAGAAGCTGCTTGAGGCTGGTCGGCATGGCTCTTCTCGATTTCCCTGTCGACTTCATGTGCTTCCTCCTCGGTCATCGGAACCTTCTCGCCTTGCTCCAAATCCTCATCGAGCGCTTTTTGCTCCGGCGTACGATCTGAAATGGGGTTATCTTCCTGTTGCGGAACAGTTGGTGTCGGAGCTTGCACACCGACTGCAGGTATCGGAGCAAGACTTGAGGATGTGTCTATCGGTGGTGGAACAGCAGTCGGCGCTTCTGCGATTCGTTGTGTAGTTGAAGAGGTCATATCGGCATTGTCGGTAGGGGTGCCTTCAGCAGGTAGGACAGGCGTCAGCTTCTCCGGATCGCGTTCAGTCTCCGATATGGGCTTTGATTCTGGCTTGAACCCATTGGCGGAGGACTGGCCGGCCTTTTCATCGATGATCTCCTTGGACTCTTCGGCACTGGTCGCTGTCGCGCTGACATCCTCCGCACGCCCCCGGCCTTGCTGCGGTGCTTGAGATCTCGAGGGTTGTGGCTTCGTTATTGGTTTCGGAGGTTGTGCTGCGTCTTGAGAAGGCTCTGGTGCACTATCGCCAGATCCACAGCAGAGGAAGGCCAGAAATCCATTCCGCTTCTTCGGTTTATCCTCCGTAGTCTCTCGTCTCCGCCGCGTCAGACTTCGCTTCGAATGGCGGCCTGTGCTGTCGGACCGTATGGCAGGGTCGGTGGTGGCAGGCTGATCTTGTGAGGGAACAGCGAGTGTGTCTGTGTAGATCGCGTGAGTGTGCGCTCCAATGTCAATGCGCGTGACTCCGCATCGGACTTACCTTGCGCTGGCTCAGCCGTGGAGGCCATTGGAGATCGTTTCTGGTCACCGGCAGCGCATTCACGGGGTGGGTGATATCAGCGCCGCTCCGAGCGACAGAGGGAGCGGTGGAGCGGAGTGGTGCAGAGCTCTGGCGTTGTTGACAGCCACTCGAAGTTGGAGGTGCGGTCTGTCGATGGACGAGGCGGTGCTCGAGATTCGGCGGGCGCGGTCCGGTGGCAGTTGCCCTGTCGAGTGGTGGCGGAAGGCGCGTATCTCACAACTCAATCTGAAGCCGGGTGTGTTGCGGCCCTGGATACTGTTCCGGATGCAGCGCACGCATGCGATGCGCGAGTCACTGCGAGGTAGACGAGCTGTTGTATGGGCCCCAGATGAGGTCTCTCGAGGAACGAAGTGCAGCTCTGCGGTGGTCCAGCGGCGGGTAAAGCTCGAGCCAGTGCCAATCTTAAGGCGAAAGCTGACTGGCCAGATGCTGAACCAATAGTCGCGGTGGTCGGCAGTCTAGCGCTCATCAGCCCTTGCTTGCACCGTTCTCTGTATCACACGGCCGACTGCTGCCAACCGCAACACCATCTTCAAGGCGGAGTGGCTGCCAGCATTTGAGTGTCAATGTTATAGCGTTGTCCGCCATGCCCGGTTTTGCTCGCTGCTGCATCCCTAGATCAACCATTCCGGGGTCCGACTCACGCAACTCATCCTCACGATCCTGGATCAAGGTTCCAGCCGGGCGCCTGCTGCACAAATCTGGGAAAGAGTCCGCAGCGAGAGCGGCTACCCGAGTGCGCTCCATCGGCTCCGCCAACTTTGTTATGCACCCAGATCCTGCTGAAAGTCCATGGCCTTGGCTAGCAATCCGCTTGAAAGCGACAATATACAGGATGCTGCGACGCCAACATGAATAGTGATGGATGAAGTCATTCATCAACCTTGATTGGCTTCGAGCTTGGGATCGTGAAGGAAGATTTGGCATGGGATGCTTGTTGTTGTTGGCCTCATGGGCGACAAGCATGCCTTCCAGAAGCACATAGCACGACACCTTCACATGACAGAGACGTTCCACTTTCAGCCATCGCTGTAACAACAAATTTCACGACAAGCACGAGCTTCATGCCGAAGATGTGCGGCAACAATGCATTCATGCATGCTCTAGGATCTCCTTAATATATCAAATGCTGTACCACACATGCACGCTGTCTGTCAGCTTCCGCGAAGCATCGGACTGCTTACACGCGGTGCAATGGCTCACGCAACGCATTGGACTTTTATTCTCACGCATGGTGTAAGCCAGGCGCCTGTTTCGCCCTCGTCGCCGCCGCTCTGCCAGCCCTTCTGCCAAATACGCCACCCGCTGTCAAACCAGAGCCACCAGGATAATTGCCGTAAAACAGACCACCGACCATTTCGCCACAACAGTGCAGGCCTTCGATCTCGGAACCGTCTTCACGTAGTACAGCAGCATTTTCAGGATTTATCGACAATCCGCCAAATGTGAAGGTGATGCCGGTGGTGACTTTGACAGCCACGAATGGAGGTTTGGTGATGGGCAATGCCCAGTTGGACTTTGCTAACGAAAGCTGTGTCGAAGAGGATTGTGTCGACAGTCCATCTTTCACCGCCGGGTTGAACTGGATGTCAGGATGTTCCTTCCGATGTGCAGCGACTGCGCTGTTGTACTCGTTGATGGTTTGCACAAACTCGCCAGGATTTCGAAGTCCATCGTCGGAGAGCTTTCTTGCTAGCTCCTCGATGCTGTCGGCCTTCACTTTTCGAACGATTTCGTCTCGATATTCTTCTGTGCGAAGAAGTTGCTGGCCATCATCGTCCCAGACCTGGAATGCGATCCCTTCGGGTTCTTCCAAGATAGCTCGTCCAAATTTGGCATACGTATAATTCCTCAAGTCGATGCCTTCATCGACAAACCTCCTACCTTCTGCGTTCAGCATCAATCCAAGAGGATACCCAGATTTGGTGAACTCATTCGTCTTCTCGCGATCACCACCAGTTTTCGGCGAATCCGCGTCCCAAGCCACGCTATGACATCCAGTCGGACTAAAATCACCGACCCTCTTCGCCCCAAGATCAATAGCACTCCGCAACATTTCCCCGGTATTATACGGCGTACCTCTCGTATGCGCCAACTCCCATCCAGGCCCCATCCACATCTTCCTCAACTCAGGACTCGCCTCAAACCCTCCCGCAGCAAGAATTAAACTCTTAGTCCTCAACTGGAATACCTTCCCATTCCTCTCAATCTCTAAAGCCTCCACCCTCCCACCACCATCTACCAGAATCTTCTTTGCACTCGTCTCAAAAGAAATCGTACAACCCACATCCCTCACACTCTTCACCAAAGCTTTAATCAACCCCTTCCCACCTTCAGGACAAGTCAAATGCAACCCTCCCCAAAACACCCACCTCCCACCAACCTGATACGCCTGTCTCCGAAAACTCAACCACCAATCCACACCCCCAACCTCTTTCAACCATTTCACAGTCTCCAAACTCTCACCCACAAGATATTTTCCTAACGTCTCATCACTCCTCCCTCCCGTGACCCTCCTCAGATCATCCGTGAAATTCTCAGCAGTATAAGGTGGTAAATCGATTTTATCCCGAATTTCGTCGTCAACGTTGCTGACCAAAGGTAATAAATCGGGGAGACCATTATGTTGAGTTCGATATGCTGCTGCAGTGAAATATCCGTTCCCACCGGCCCAGGATTCGGGGGCTTTGTCTATGAGTAGAATTCGAGGAGAAGGTGAGGGACTGTTTGATGTTGCGGCGGACAAGGCGGCTGTTAATCCTGCTGCTCCTGTTCCTACGATTATGATGTCCCAGTCTAGGACATCTGTGCAAGACATGGTGATGATGTTGTCGAGGAAAGTGGAATGAAGATGTGATTATTGGAGCGAAGTTGTAAAGATGATTGTAGACTTACTCTCAGGCACAATAATCTTCCATGGACGACTTCCCTCCGTGTGTTTTTTGTGCCGTGTTTCCGTGTCGTCGCAGCAGGTCGTTACAATGTTCGCACGAATTCAGCCGAGATCGGAAGGTCAGCACTTCACTGTTCGCAGCAGCTGGAGATTAGCGACCTTGAAGAAGCATAACAATCGCCAGCACCTTGACATCTACTCGATGGTAAAAAGAATCTTTCCTCTTTCTTGTCGTCCGGGATGATATGCATTTCTGGTCCTTTGCTTAAGTTATACTCTGATTGAGCCGAGGTCGGAGCAAAGTTTCAATTCGAAGCTGAAGTCGCAACTCCAGAAACAAACTGCGAAACATCGGAAGCAACTCCCCACAGCGGAGACTCCACGTGCGAAAAAGCCTTGCGCAAGGGAAGGCTTGCCTGAGACACACGACACAACCGAGATGGTATAGTTCCAAAAGCAAGCCCTCACTAGTAAAAAAGCTCTAAGCAAGGGGGCATGACCATACTAATGTATAGACCGCGGAAGCTAAGTCGAACCTCACTTCGATCCTCGATCAACGCATCACAAAATGGTCATGCAAAGACAAGTGGACAAATGGTTTGGTAGAAGGTTGTTTCTTGTTTTGTCTCGACTGCCCTGACCTGTATCGCGTAGCTACCAACACTATACCGCCGCACAGCGAAACGGGTTCATGAGGCGCAGAGTAAAAAGGTTATGATCACACCTGCCCATAAAGACGCCTCCGACCTTTCCTCCACCAAGAGAAGTCATAGCCTTTCCATGCCTTCCTTCCCTCAGGCCCAACCATGTTCGCGCCCCACCTATTCACAATCCATCCACATCAATACAGAGAGTATGGGTCTTGCCAATTCGGTTCGACTGAAGATGGGAGTTCCATCACGCCAGACAAACAACTTTTTTGATGCAAACTCCACTCCAAGAGGTGCTGCACATCAACAACAATGCCCGAAACATTCAAAACAACCCAGTGCGCTCATTACATCCCTCAGGACGGTGAGCATGATCTATCCGGAACGCCATGCAGTGAAGAACAAGATCAAAATCCGCTAGAAGTGCAACATTAAAACACATACGCCCTTCCTAGCCACCAAACCAGCCGGCAACATCATGCGGGAGTTTCCTCCAAGAGATCGCCAGTAGTCGTGATAACCAGTAATGAGCGAGCGAAACCAATTTCGCTAAATCGTATATCGTCAAATCGTGATCGTACTAACGTCGCTGCGTCGTTTCGTTCCGAGAAGTGTGGTATCGAGACAGGGTAAGTGCAGGGTGACAGTCGAGACGATCAACTCACGGCATTTCAGCCATGGATTGCGGTAGGTGTAGGAGTATCCGAGAGGTAGCCATCACGGTGAGAGTGATAAGGATAACCGAAGGATACGGGAGAGGCCGCGCGAGCACCAAACCCGTGACCAGTCATTGGCGCTGGTGACTGTGAGCGCGCCTTGAATGGACCAAGAGCAGGTGAGGGAGATACTGCTTCAATAACGCTATCGCGGTGAATTGGCGAGCTGGTACCAGATGACACTGTTGAGGCAGTGGCAGAGTCGAGCTCGTTGGTGCCATCAGTCTGTGTGGCGGCCGCAGCATCTTGAGGCTGTGATGGTGCAGACTTTGGCGTGTTTGCAGGCGGTGAGTTGCCACCCTTGCCAGAACCAGATGTAAACTGAAATGTCGGTCAGCTCTTTCGGGTGTCCTAGACCTGGGCTGTTGTGCTGGCTCGGGGGTTGGAACCTACGTAGCAGAACTTCTGGACGAGATCCTTGTATTGGTCGGAACCCATAGCAGGCCTATCGGTGGTGATGGCGTCTGGCCGTTCAGTAGTCTTCACATCAGCTTTGGGCGGCTCAGTCCTGTCGAGCGGGCCAAAGTAGCTACCATTCGCTCCTTGCTTCGAAGTACCATTCATCAAGCCGCTTTGACGGCCAAGTGTGGTCTGTGCACTAGACAGAGCAGCCGACAAGGATGATCCAAAGTCGTAGCGACTGCCAAGTCCATTTGTTGGTGAGGTTGGGGTGGCAGCCAAGAAAGCGGAAGATCTCTTCGGCTTCTGCTTCAATTTGATGGAGCCTGCCGGGTCGCCCAAGAGACTCTCAGCTTTACCAAACGAATATGCAGATGAGGTGTCGACCCGCGTGGCGAAGTCATCGTCAAGAGTGTCTGGCTTGGGACGAGGTGCCACTGATGACGATGCATTGTGTCGGCTGCGAGGGATGGCATTGAGCGGACGTTGACCCAGAGGACTACTCTGAGACTGCTTCTTGGACTGCCTCTTCGGTTGTTCTGCACGAGCAAAGTCGATTTGGTAGTTGGTGTTATTATTGTTGTCCCAGAATTCCTGGCCACCAACGTTGTAACGGACGCAGAGCAACAACGTCTTGTTGTCAATATTGGCTTGATCTGAAAGCTTGATGTGGAAGTTGAAACGGTCACATCCGTCGGTGGGCGGGCTGCGAGGATCGTTATTGAACTCAGCCACCACTTCAGACGTTGTCTTCCAGTAGTCGAGAGTGAATCGGGCTACGACTTGCTTGTGGAAGGCGATGTTCTGGACAGCACAGACACCAACGAGTGTAGTCTTGTCTGAGGAGAGGAAGATGCGTTCCACCCGAATAGGCTTGACTCTTCGCTCAAATGTATCCTCTGGGAAGTTCGATAGCTTGATCTGAAGTTCGGCTGGCTTTCCGGATTCCTCATTGAAGGGGAATTCAGATTCGCTGTCGTAGGTCTCGACTGGGGAAGAGCCAGCACTGACAGCGATTGGCTTGTCAACTTGCAGGAAATGTCTTGTCTGGTTATCGCTATCATTGAAGTGGACCGACTTGGAGTACGTCGGTGTGCCAGGCATGCTCGAATAACGCCGCCTGGACGACGGCCTCAATGCGGGTTTGACCAGTTCGCCGGACTTCTTCCGTACAAGAGCCGGTTTGCAGACTACACCTTCATCGTCGCTATCATCTGAAGTGTGTGATGAGGATTCTGCAAATGTCGGCACCATCACCTTCGATTCTGTCGCAGATCGTGAGTGCGAAATCTTGCGGGCCGTGTGAGACAATGCTGTCGGCGAAGTCGTCTCGGATGTAGGCAGAGAAGCCGTCTGCAGCTGCACGCCCACCTTATCTGGCGAACCTTCCCTTTGCAAGTTGATCGACCGCACTGCCTGCTGCAACTGATCCCAATTCTTCTCCAACTCGCGGCCTCGCTCTGTGTTCGACGTTTCATCGGTATCTGAATTCTCTGAAGAATCTGGAGGTGACATGACAGCGCCTGTTGGGATTCGAAGGTTGTTAACCGGTGGAGGTGATTGCCTCAAGCTGCCCATTGCTGCAAAATCGTGCGACTCGACGTTTGAATACTGGCCCTCAGTCGGTGTCGGCGGCGCGCCATCCGACTTTGTTATCGAAGGTGTGCGTCTGTGCTTGTGCAGGTAAGAGGCAGAGGACAGAGACCGCGGCGGCTGCGGTCTTGCTGGAGATCGTGGGACATCATCTTGGTGATATGACGAACTCCGGCTAATGGCAGGACTGCTGTTTTTCGACGACGCAGGTGATTGCTGCGACGGAGGGGTGTAAGGCATCTCTAGAGCAGTATAGGTGGGATGCCTCGTTCAAGGTCCAATGGACATTAAAGGTGTAAGACAAGTATTAACACACTGCCACGCACACACGTGAATATGTTAGCGAGAAGATTCTTTGAGGTCAGCGGCGAGGCAGTGATCTGGCTCGACTCACAGAATGGTAAACAAGCCGGCGACTCTGTCGTGACGACGGCCGGGGGGAGGAGAAGAGCCTGTAGGGTCGAACGCGAGTCGGACTCGACAGGTGCGCACAGCTAGTCAAAGCCGGCTTGCCGCGTCTACGGCAACAATGGGAGAATGCGAGAGAAAGGTGCAGACTATGCGTCGCACACTTTCAGTCGGTATGCTGATGCTCTTCGAGAAGAGAGAAGGAGGGACGGCGTCGCAATTGAGTGCGAGATGTGCCAAACAACAGCAGATCAACCAGGCAGGCCAGGCGTTGCTCAACCAGACCGGGCAGCGCCTGCTAGTCTGTGCGTGGGTTGGCTTGTGGCAAGCGGCGGTTGGGAAATCAGCAAAGAACCTGAAGCAGACGGACGGAAGACGGATGTCTGTCAGCAACGGCAGAGCCCCAACAGCAGAAACAAAGAACCAATTCGCTCCCAGCAGAATCTGGGGATTGCGCGAGGATATCAAAGAGGTGCAAATTGCGGTCGGGGCCTAGAATAATTAGAAGTGTCCAAGAGCGGAGACGGTGCAGCACAACTGTTGAGCAGCGTGCGGAAAGTTGAACCAAGAGTCTCTCACAGACCTGAGTTGGCCTGCCCAGTCCCAGTGCCAGTGCCAGCTGCTGAGAATGCCCGCCGGCCTGCTGCTGCTACCGTACACGCTGAACTCAGTGAGATGCACTCGGATGCGCGAAAGTGCAGGGATGGCTCAGACGCCCGCTTCGAGTCTGGTCTGGTTCTCGAGCTACGGCCTACGGCTACAGCTTCTCCACAACTTGTAACGCGCGGGCTGTAAGCAAGCGAGAGCGTCAACTGCTGCACCTCCAACTCTGCTGCTGCACGATCCACTCGAGCAGCGTGAGCGTCAGAGCCACGGCCCACTGTTGGGACCATGCAGCCTCGCCAAGTGCTGTGAGTTCTGCGATAGCGGATGCACCGGCATTCTTGGACGCGTGAAGTGCAGTGACTTGCGAGGTACCTCTGCCGCCCGGGCCCGGTACGCCAGATACTCGACACAGATACGCTTCGACAGGCAAGCCACACACACGCGCCGCTGCCTCTCAATGTTTGAACGTCCAAGGGATCTGCGTGCGACGGCGACTTACTGTACAGAATAACACCGTGTCTCGTCACAACCACCGCGTCATCCTATACCAATGTCCCAGCAGTCCCCAGATCTGACGTCCGCTTGCAGCAAATATGACACACATTCCGCTCCACCTCACTCCGTGCACTGATGCTCGTTCAACGCTCTCCAATATAATGCCTAGCCCAGGCATGCTCCTTGAGAATCGGTACGTATCGACAGATGTGGCGCATATCGTGGTATTCTCTGACTACGCCTTACCTCTTGCCGCTAAGCGCAACCAGGATCTCGATTTAAGCTTTCAACAGAACTGCCTATCCGGAGCTGTGAGCGACGGACTGGCCGTTCTGCTTAGGATGGGCCTTCATAAAAACGGGATCCGAAGATTTTTTTGCAAGCTAGCTGGCCTGACCGCCTACTCTCGTGCTGCTCGGTGTCCCTATACACCACATTTCGTATCTCAGTCATCTCACTTGATGTGCGACAACAGCAGATGTCGTTCGTTGCGCAAAGCCACTGCGACACCCGGTTTCGGCAGCTCGTTCCCAGCATTGCGTGACAGCGTGGGGCGCAAAAAGCGAGAAACACTTGGTCAAGCCTCTGATGCCGCACTTTCATTGGACGCGTTCTCGCCGCGCGGCTCGCATCTGCAATCAGAAATCTCTGCTCCACCGCTCATGGTTCCACCTCCAGACTGGCGAGCAGCGACAATGGAGAATACTTCGCTGTTCGCCGCGGAGTGCAGCCTACCAGTGGAGCAAATTCTCGACGAGCATCCTCCGTACAGCCCTGCTCCATGCCCCAGATTATCAAGTGCTGGAGTTTTGTCCAAAGAGAGGCGCGTCTTCCTGTGCTTGCGTTATCCTCACGCCATGCCTACCACTCATGAACCTGGCCGCAGCAGCTCCGCGGACATGTCAAGCCAAGGATATCTAGCACTTCTACGCCTCTGTGGGATGTTGCTGCTCTCATAAGCAGGTCCAAACTAGCACCACTTTCCTTGGAGCGCATCGTATGCAGCTCGGCATCCGCAGCCGCCTACTGGCCATATTCTTCCAGCATCACTGACGGCAGCAGCTCGGATTCTTGATGAGACATACCGCCTTCTCTTGTTCACTGGTATCATGAGTCGTTATAGGCAGCACTTCGAACACATCGTCGATCACGTCTAGAAAGATCATGCTCTTCGGTGTGCTTTGCCAACACTGTGTATTTGTGCTCTTTCGCACCATCCTAGACCCGAATTGCACTACACATGGTCGACTACGGCACTTACTCGCAGATCTAGGTGTCTCGAAGATCTGGCATGGGTTCACGATACTACCGACTTCAGCAGTCACTCCCGAGATGAAGCCTTCCTATGGCTTGCCACTGTTCCCGCAGTCATGCTCATCACTTCGGAGTCGTGCAACTGTCACGACAAAGCTTCATGATCATGAGACTCGTCTTATCAATTCTCATTTGCTACAACTACGAATTATTGACCGTAGCTCAATCACACCGTAATTCTCGCTATCCGAAGGGACGACCTGACGAACAAGATCGTCTCAAAAGCATCAACTCCGGTGGTACCACCACCACGCTTACATTTCGAGGCCAAATTGAGGCCGAAGAAGATCTTGCCACACTGGTCAATACCAGATCTCCAAGACTGGAAATCTGCAGGGATGACTGCACAAGCGTGGTCTTCACCGCTAACTTGAGTGAACTCTAATCCATATTAAGCAGACAATCATCTTCTCGAGGAGGAGTAGATGCATGCTCATCACGAAAGCCGGCGCAGCCATTTTGCGGGGTGCTCCAAAATCTCACAGCTTTCTGCCAAAGGATCGTCAGGTCCATTCATCCCACCCAGAACCAGCCGAGCTGCTAGATGGTTCCGGCGCGGCCAATACCATTACTGATGCTGGCTTGTTCTGACAATACTCATGGATCCCAAAGCTGTCCGAAGTGAGCACGAATCAATTAAACAAGATATCGCAATGCCGAACAGTCTCGAACAATGATATTGCTATCTACGACGACCCGCAACAGCTGCAAGACCGCTGAGCAAGCACAGAAAAAACGTGGTCTACCAAAGAATCGCGAACCATGATTGACAAGTTTGGTAGGCGCGAGACTCGGCAGCCCGCGAACCATTATGCATCCTGCCAGACCGCTGAATCTACCAACCAATCCTACAGCTCCTACCACGAGAAGACCACTTGCAAATTCTGGTAATATTCATGTCTCATACCAAAGGACATCCGAGAGTCAGTGTCTCCCAGCCCCAATTCACTGTTTCAAAAGCAGGGCATGAAAGTCAATCTCTCTCGAAGAAAGGCACCTACCGAAACATGACCATGAACCCGAAAGCGAGTAACTGCACCGCCACAGCAGCGTTGTTCTTATCAGCATCCCAGATGTGTACAGTGCTGTTTTTTGAAGTGGCCAGTGGTTAGTGCGCGGACCAGGGTAGTCCGCACCTGGACATTTACCACTCTTTAACGATAGCTAGCTTGCTATCTAAGGGAATTTGACGCGTAGGATACTACGATTAGCGTCCGTGTAGATGCGTTATCCAGCAGAGCGAGAGACCTTCAATACCATCGACCTTGAACCCCCTGTCGCGCACTGACCAGTGGCCACTTCAAAAAACAGCACTGTACCAGACAAGGCAAGAGCTAGGGAGGAACCGAGATTCCACAGTTTATGCCCGGGCGTTCTTTGCACTGACTTGGTTGCCGAATGTTATGTGCAGCTACCCTCCTTCATGCCCAGTGTGTCGCTTCCTCAACGATTGCTGCAGATTTCCTTATGCCACCAAGCCGGCAAGGCTCCAATCATCCTGAATGTCCGGTAGCAGGCCGCTGCTGGCAGCACGCACGTCGTCAGGCGAAGCCTCCAAGGATGGTGGTAACACCTCACCTGGCAATAATCGTCCACCGGGAGGACGTCCTAAGCGGACACTTATAGAAAGTGCATGTTCAGCGTGTCGTCGACGAAAATCAAGAGTGAGCTTTCTCCCTTTTAAGTGAAGTCATAACTAACATTTCCTCAGTGCGATGGCCTCAGGTAAGACAAGTCCAGTTAAGGTCGACAAACGATATAATGCTCATTTTATCACAACAGGCCTGCCTGCTCACGCTGCCAAAACTTAAGAACTGATTGCCAGTACGAAGCCGAGGAAGGCGAGAGTCGCTGGTCAGCTCTACGGCGTCGCAATCAAGTTCTCGAACAGGAACGTGACCAAGTACGAGAACTTCTGGCCTTTGTGCAAGGTAGGCCCGAGCCTGAAGCCCAGGAGATCTTTCAACGCATCCGGACAAGCAATTACGACGATGTATTCATGCTACTCCGCCAGATCAAGGAAGGGGTAATTGGACTGCCGCCACATCAACCCATGAGCAATCTCCCACCACCAGCAACGACAGGAGTCGATCGCCTACCGCCTATACAAACGATCCTAGATGTTCCTACACGCAGCATAACCCCAACCCATCTTACTCACAGCCACTCTTTGAGTTCAGAGGACAGTGGAAGAGGTTCATCGATTCCGGAACTCCCACCAACTGCCCAGATTCCCCCATACCATGCGATCGAGCCCAGTCTACGTAGTCATCAACACCCTACGCCTTTCAGTGGACATATACCATCGTTAAGCTCCGAGGAAAGTGCCGGTTCCGTCGGATCTACCTCGCTGGATCCTTCCAAGCCGTATCAAACGCCATGAATGGTGAAGGCTGAAAGCGGGGTTTGCAATGGCCCATTCAGGCAGTTATTCGAGCTGACGCCGCTCGACGGAAGACCCGCACGAACAACGCCGTCGCTGTAGACCTCAAAAAAACCACGACCACCATACGGCACGATATTCGGAAAAAGGCTTTGACGGCATTCCCAAGACACTGGGACTGTGGCGCATGGGCTTCTAGTTTTGGGCTTGTCAGGTTCTAAATTGCGCTCCAAACCACGGATTGAAACCGAGCGATCGGTCGTCACCCCGCGTGCTTAGCTTGATGAGCAAGGAAGTTCTGAACATCATGCCCTTTTATATGTAGTTTCATGAGACGGTGGGGGAAAGCAGCTGGGAGTGTGTGCGACCACTTGGAATTCACGCAGAGGGGGTGCGATGAAAGCGTTTCAGCGTATTCAGTTCGAGGGAACGCAGTGGGCGAGACATATTGCATTTTCAGATTGACAGAATTGCCGCCAACAAGCGTGCGGCTGCATTTTAGCATTCACTCGAAAAAGCGCAAAGAAAGTCCGGGATAGCCAAGTGGACACAGCTTGCTGTCGCGCGACAGCTACATTCACAAGGTCAATATGCTACAGAACTCTCGAGATCGCTCGCGCCCGTCTTTCGCGTACCAATCCAAACACACTGTAACTCCTGGTAAGAAAAAGTGCCTACGTGACTCGGCGGCTGCTCTAAGCATTCAGCTCTCAGCCATGATCAAAGGCAATTTCAGCTGCCGAGAAAGTCGGAATGCGCTCCGATGCATGCGAAAGGATTGCATGCAATAGCGTCTGGGTGCTTCAACTCAATGTCAACCACATGCAGCTCCACCTTTATGCCTCGGCCAACCTCATGTGCAACACATTTATGCGTTCTCTGGGCGAAGGCTGCGGACGGCCTTTCCTGCTCGCCAGATCTCAAGGTTGCGGATCTCCTCCATCTCCTTCTCGAAAGCCTGGCGGTAGTCTGGGCGGCCGGCGTACTCCATGGTGCGCTTGGTCTCCTTGCCGGTCTTCACACTCTCGTACAGCTCGTCAAAGACTGGCTTGAGGACCTCCTTGAAGCGCTTGCTCCAGTCGATGGCACCACGGCGGGCGG
>KZ107135.1:0-37402 GCA_000504365.2 Pseudocercospora pini-densiflorae CBS 125139
CCTAAAAAGGATTAGTAAATCTTCAAAGTAAGACCGAGCAAACTTGACGTACGAATGCAACAAGGACGTCCTTGTCGCGATACTCCCGATCAAGAGCATCGGCTGCAGACTCGGGACTAAAGCCACCTGCAAGCAGAATTGGCGACTGGTCTGCCCACAAATCAATGAAAGGCTGTAATGATTCGCCAGCTTCTACGTCCACTCTTCCTGCGATCCTACTTTCAACAAAGTGAACATATGCGATTCCCAGCTCTTTCAAGCCAACCAGCAGGTCCGTGAACTGTGCGATGGTATCCTCCTTATTCATGCCCATTCCACCATACGTGCTCCAAGGCGAGATCCTGAATCCTACGCGCGATGGGCCTATAGCTTCGCATACGGCTTTTGTGATCTCGATGGCGAATCGAGAACGATTTGACACATTTCCGCCCCAGAAATCTGTGCGTCTGTTGACGGCATTTTGCGTGAATTGGTCAATCAGGGAGCCATTTCCGCCATGAAGCTCTACACCGTCAAACCCGGCAGCTTCGATCGCATTCCTCGCTGCGGTAGCATAGTCATTGATGTACTCTTGAATCTCATCTTCACGCATTGCCCGCGGGATATGGCCTCCTTCTGTCTCTGGCACAGCAGAACTGCTGACCACATCGCCAGTTCCATCACGTAGCTTTACTGCTGGATCAGCAGAGCGTCCTACAGCCCACAGTTGCAGGAAGATGTAGCTGCCTGCTTTGTGCACACTTTCTACAGCTCTTCTCCAGCCATCAATCTGCTCCTCGCTCCAGATGCCAGCTCTTGCTTCCGTGATGCCACCGGCTCGCGCAAAGATGAATGTAGCCTCGCCGATGATCATGGTTCCTGGCTCGCGCGCCCGACTGCCGTAATACTCAGCAGCGGCGTCCGGCTCGAGAACGTGTTCGTCGTTGGCCAGATTGCTGCACAAAGGGCCCATCACGATTCGGTGTGAGAGCTCGATGTTGCCGACGCGGATGGGCTTGAAGAGCCTACTGTCTGCTGGAGACATTGTGGGCCAATTCTAGGCTTACTGAGACTGCGAGAGTAAGGCTTGATAGTCAGTGTTTTAATGAGATGATCGCCATGCCTTCGGCGGCGCAAGAAGCGCTGACTTCATAGCATCCTATGTTGAGGGAGCTAGCTCTTGCGTGCTCGAGCTTCACGCATGGACGCTCAATTGTCAGTCAGGCTTTTAAAGGGGGATGCATTCGCACTATTGCCTAAGCTAAGAATGTCTCGGTGAGATCGAGTACTGCTTGCATTAGGAGTAGATGTGTTCTGATGATTCTTGTGAATCCTGTTGTTGTGCTCCGGCATCGGCAAGTCTGCCGCGCATCTCACACAACACCTTCTCCACCTCGACGACACAGTACTTTCAAGTATCATACAGACACCCCATCGGCCGCAGAGTTTTGCTCGCTCATCTCCAAAAGGAAATCTCGAGATGACGACGTGCTTTTAAGAGTTGATACGACGATCTGCGGATCAAGTGCAGCTTGCAGTCGCAAGTGCGGCGTCGAGCTCTATCGTGGCGTCTCGCGTGCACACAGGACGGCAGGATATCTTGCGAGCGGCCGGCAGCCTTCCAACCACGAGGCTCGATATGTGCCTCAGGCCTTAGCCATGTGCGATCCCCGCTCTCGAACCACGAGAGGACATGAGGCTGCAGGTATCAACGTGCCGTACCGCATGAGATCTCGGTCTGGCCCTTCGCCTGCGGCAAGCTGCCAACGTGTGAAGCCTCAGCCTTTCGGATTTTCCCATCGATTCTCCTATACAAGGTCTACTTGACTGCACAGTGGCGGCACGGCTTTGCTGAAGCGCATCTGTCAATATTGTGGCTTCAGCCAGTCTGCCAGCGCAGATCGAGGCAAGATGCCGTTGGTGAGCCTTAAAGGCCAGTGTCTACACCCCTTCGATCAAATTGTGATTGTCACCCTTTGTGCTGGCAGTTGATGCCCAGGCATGGCATCCACGACAGAAATATACCACGGCTTCTGGACCAATTGGAGTGAAGGACGGGTCGCTGGATCTACTCTGACTCTGTCACGCCAGGATGGTGCCTACCTTATCGCATTTCTGGCATTGTTCGTCAGACTATCCGGTACCCACACGTGGCAGATCCTGTCATACCTTGTGTTCCGAAGAAAGGCAATACCAGATAGTGCCAATGATGAAACTGTTCAGCAACACCTCGCGGTCTTGAGAAACGTACCGACAGACTCCCAGGCACTTTGGGAATTTGGTAAGATCTCCTGGTCCGAGAAACACAATGTGGCTTGGTCGTCTCATCGTGGATCAATCACGTTGATCATCAGTGCTGCACTGCACATTGTGGCTTTCGCGGCAGCTGGCATTTTCGCTTCTAGAGTGACAAATACCAGGTCCGAGGTGCTATTGACACCGAGCCTCTGCGGCGAATGGCTGTCAGGCGATTACGGCAACCTGACAAGTTCAGATGTTGAAGGTTTTGAAATGGGCATCGACAGACAGCAGATGGCTATCAAGAGTGGAGAAATCGTGGCTCAGTGCTATGGAAGTGGTCTGGCATTCAATTCAACCTTACCAGTACTCGGCCAGTGCAATGCAAATGGTCGGCGCCATGTCGAGTGGACCGTCACCAAGTCAGCCAGCTGTCCTTTCGCTTCTTCAATGTGCCTCAAGAACACCTCCGTACGCTTTGATTCTGGATTCGTGAACTCACTTACCGACCTTGGCATCAACTCTCAGCCTGCCGATGCGATCACTTTTCGCAAAGTCGTCGAGTGTGCGCCGCTGAGGACGGAAGGTTTTACTGCGTCTTTCGGACCAAACAACCTTACGGACGATGTTGTCGAGCTGCTATCTAGCGTAGGTCAGCCAATACATGGAGGTTACACCGCTTTCTATTACGGACCAAACACGGCATTTGGCACCAATGAAACTTTCGTTTTCGCCAACGACACCTTCGATATCTCTGCTGTTTCTGTCCAAGCACCTTATCGAGTTCAGTGAGTGCGACAAACTTCAAAATTGAGCTACACTAACCAACCATCACAGCTTCGATTATGCTGTGCCTGGCTCGCCGCTCGGGACATTCGATCCTATCCAAAGCTTGAACAAGACGGACGCGGAGGTGGTCCTGATGTATCTATCGAGTGCTGCACTCTATTCTGCACCAGTCACTGATCCATGGTTCGATGCCCAGGTCCCCGTGGTGGAACCTGTCAAAGTGGGCCCATACACTGTATATGCTGCACAAAACGCCACCAAAGTCCTTGGCTGCACAGACCAAGTTCATGTCTGCAATCCAAGACTTGGGCAGAGTGACGATTCGTGCACTCTGGCGACCGGAGACGAGACGCAAGACGTCCTTGACCTACTGAATGCAAATCTTCGGCTCAACAAGCGGCAAGCAAGTGTACTCTCGCGAATCTACACCTCGATCACAAGGACGACTCTCGTGACGATGGCGCAAATTCGACAGGATGGTGGGCTACTAGCTTCTGCTCTGACGAATTACTGGTCTTCCGCGGACTTGCCAGCAGACCAATGGGTACAGGAGTTGGATCATTGGTTTGCAATGATCATGACATTCATTCAGCTTAAGGTCGTTTCGTATGTCTCGGGACCAGAAAGTCCCACATATCGACACTGGATCACTTCTCCTGTCGTCGAAGACGAATGGATGTGCAATAATCAAATCGTGCAGCGAGAGGATCATGCTTCATTCAGCGTGCTTGGATTTGCCCTCATTTTGGGCATCGGCGGAGCATTTATCCTGATCAACTTGACACTGAGTTCTCTTTGGCCGCGCCTGAGACACAACCCAAACAGCCAGTATCGAGATGAAAGATGGAAGGATACCGAGCTACTAGTACTTCAGCGGCTTGCGAGTAGAGCCGCTGATGGTGCCTCAATGCTTGAGAAGGGCGAGGTCAAGCTTGCACGGTCGCGGTCCGGCATCAGTGATGCATCACGAGTAAGTACAAAGGTCCCTGGTCATCAAATATCTAGCGAGATTTCGTCAATGCTCACACCAGACGAACGGTGCAGCTCACTGGATCCTCTTTCGGCGACTACGACCATCGACATGCAGCTGCAACGCGACGATTTCCCACCGGAGGACTTGAGACTCTTGCTGTCCAAGAGAGCACCGACATCCTAAGACTTTGTCACAGCGTAGTGTTATGACCCAGTGATGCATCAGATAGAAACTTGCAGTGTAGTCTTATTCTGTGATCCGCATAGATGTATTGATGACTTAGCCCTTGATCGCCTCATTTGCCATTCGTCTCACAGCCCTTTGTCCTGGTGTCAATTCTTCTTCATCCTCATCATAGCTCTCCAAACCTAACGCCCTCCTCCCTTCCAGACTCAAAATATTCTCCTCTCTGGCTCCATGATCCTCATGATCCTTCTCCAATTCGTAAGGGCCCCCACAATCCCTCGCAAAATCCCTCGGAGGCACGACATCGCGAAAGTCCTGCCTCATACGCAACATGTTCTCGATATTGTAAGGACAAAGCGGAATAGAAGCATTGTAAAAGACGCTCGAATCTTCAGCACCATTATGAGCAGACTCGACTTCATGAACAAGATCACAATGCCAGAACATGTAATCTCCAGGCCTGACTTTCGGCACAGAAATGATTGTCTTGTCGAGTTGGAGGTGAGGATGAAACTTCTCGGTGGGAAAGAATTGTCCTCCACCTGGAGTGGCGCCGGGAAAGGTAGGTTGAGTCGGGTCCAACCTTTCCTCTTCATCATATGTGAAGAATGGTCTCAACATGATGTACGCCATTGTCAGCTTCAGAGATGGTAGTAGGCGAAGAGTACCTTCGCCCGGACCACAGTTGCTCATCGATAGCCAACCTTGCATCGCACGAAAAGCAGAACAGGAACCTTGAGCTTGATAGAGATCGGTGATAGCATCCGGACGATTGTCCATACACCAGGGATCAAAGCTCTCCCAGTCACCTCGTAGGATAGCATCGTAGTTACTGCGATACTTCTCATCCTCCCAGCGTTCGATCGCAGAGGAATCAAGATGTGGTTTGAGACTGTATTCTTTATCACCAGGTCTTCGGATTCGAAAGCGATCCGCGTAGTGAACCTGGGAGGACATGTCGATAGGTAGATCGGGGTTGTCAAGATGCCAAAGTTCCATCACGGAGGACATGGCGGAGAGAATGTCTGGATGGGACCGGGCTTGGACCTGTGGTCGGGTCCAGTAGAGCAACCAAAATGTTGGATTGTGTAATGGCCGACCGCCAACTGCTCGGTGGCGAGAGGTGTAATCTTTGAGCTCTGCCTTCCATGACAATGCTTGTTCCTCGGAGACTACACCACGGAGTAGAATGCAGCCCGCCTTGTGGGCCTCTGAGGCAACTGCAGAAGGAATTCTGCCGCCTTGGTACTATCAGTCGTTGACTCTCTCATGCAAGTCTTTGCTTACCATTTGCTTTTACTTCAGCCCATTCGACTTCTGGAATGGCAGCTTGCTGAAGCTTTTCAAGGCGTGCAGCTTCAGCCTTGAGCTCTTTCTTGAGCCTCTCCCAAGAGTCTTTGAGTATTTCTGGGTCGGCATCTTTCATGATATGCTGTTTAAGTGTTGCAAAACGTTCATCGAGCTTGGGTGGTACAGGCATATGCTTTACATCCGCACTTTGGGATATCGTAGCTTGGGTCTGTGTGGTAGTCGAAGTAGGCATGTTGAGAGTGTCGGTTGAGACATGCACTACACATCAGTCCTACGTCAGTCTTATATCTTCTCCTCTTGCGATGGAGATGACCACGTCTTTGCCTTGTGCAACCACATCCAGCGAGCAATTGGTGGGCATAGTTGTTCCATCAGAACAAAGCATGGTGTTCTCTCATGTGTTGCGCCGCGGCCAAGTGGGGAGACATTGGCCGCGGCCAAGTTGTGTACACAAGTATGCGCAGTTCGGCCGTGGGCCAATGAGCATGGTATTTCGATGGAGATCGTGTCGTATAGCCCTCAATTATGAGCATACTGTGTTGCCGTCAATCTAAAGATCTTGGCCTAATATACAGCGATGGGTATGCTTACCTACGGCACGAGCGGCTTTCCCTCACGGCTCAGGTCCCATCATGTTTTCATTTGTGGCACCCTCAGAATTGAGACGCTCACACCTTGACGTAAGTCACACTGGAACCGCGATGCTCGGCCAGATTCTCTACAAGTAGGCGGGGAGACATACAGTCCGTGGCACAGCATGTGAGTCTGATTCAAGGCCCATCTTGCTCGTCAGAACACCAATGACAGCTGCACGCGCTACCAGCTGGTGTTGCGATGTCTTTCTCGATTACGTCTCTGGAACCCAGCCACTGCCAAAATCCGCATCGCCCCAAATTGTGCGGCAGGCAACTAAGGTATGCTTCAGCATGTGGTGCGGACATTATCGCTCCGATTCTCTCACCACCATCGATGTAGGACGAGGCACGAGGCGATTCGGAATCCGGACTAAGTGTAGATGTTTGTAGAATCTGTCCCGGTTCGCAGCTGCTTAACAAGCGTCATTGGGCACGGAGAGTGGCCGAAAATCGTCTTGGAGCAGTCTGAACACCCTCCACAGGGAAATCATGTCTCTCTCCTCAGAATGCGCAGTGCCTTATCGATCGTCCTCATTGTCACTATCCACCTCTTGCCTCTTCCTCTTCGCAGTGACGTGGCCCGTCTTGATAGCAGCCTTGTCACCCTTCTTCTGAAACACGTAGCTTCTCGCATCTCGATCCTCCCCTTTCCATCCACCACCACCATCGATGTTCCCCAATGTCCTGGCATGACTGTACCCGGGATAAGCCTCGGCCAGGAACTTGAAGCTCCTCTGCACCTCCAAGCCAGAATGTCTTGCCAAATCCCGAATATTCCATAATGTGTACGGCTCGCCTTCGAATAGCGTTACAACAATAGTACCGCTCGCAGCAAGGAGATTGATGGCGGCTTTGAAGAAATTGACAAGCAGCTCTTGATTGTATCGTACTTGCCTGTTGACATCTGTGCTCTTGCCGCCTACATGTGGAAAGTTGAAGAGGATAACATCGAACAACTCGCCTGCTTTTGTGAGATTCTTGTTCTTGTCCAGCTTTGTAGCATCGACACCGCACCAGACGGTCTGTCCTTCCTCTTCGAGATAGCTTACATGCTCTTCAGCCTGCGGATCATATTTCTGGTAGAGCACTTCCTTGGAGTCGTAGCATGTGGCGGTGATGTCGCAGCAGCCGTGCTCTTCAACGATCGATTTGGCAAAGGAGAGATCTCCCTCGCCCACGAGCAAGATTCGATCTTCGGGCTGGAAAGGAATCGTAGGTTGCGCTTTGTGTGCGGCGCGGGCGATCTTGGGTTTCGATGAGGATTTGGGGCTAATTGGCTTCGGTGCGGGTTTCAATGGCTTATGGGAATTGCCTTGAAGTTTTCGCTTCTTGTGCTTTGCCATTCAGGCGAGCACCTCATCGACCTTCTTACAATTCATATGCAAGCGTGGACTTCGAAGCAAGAGGAGCGATGGGATGGCTCTGCTTCGGAGTTTGGCTTGCCGACCAGCCGACGAGCCCAAACTTTCTCACCATCTCATCACCTTGAAGGGCACAGAGACACAAATTGAGGCACACATTGAAGCCTATTGAAGAGGAAGAGAAACAAATGTCGTTTGCAAATCAGTTTGCTTTTGATTGATACCAAAGGCCAGCGAGAGCACCACCACCACCAACTAATTACAGATACATTGATGAAGGCCATCACCTGCGACTGCAAAATACTGAAGATCACCCGCCAAGATTATCATCACCACAAATACCACCACTTGAAGAGCCAGCGAGCAGCGAGAGCATGAAATACTACCAGTCTGATCATCGGGAGAGTTGCGAAGTTGTGCATCGCCGACACCCACGCCGACCTGGGTAGGCTCTCGGCAGGGTGTCTATTCTCTCATGTTGCTGAAGATGTCGATATCGGATGAAACCCCTGCTGCCGCATCTTACGCCAAGACACAGAGGATACAGACAACCGATTGCCGCAGAGACAGCGCTGCCTTTGACCTGACTGAGTATACTCAGCGCCCAGCAGTTGACTCGAGACGGTGTGGATGTCACAACAGTATATCGCGGCTGTGCTGCACTGATCTCCATTGAAGGTGTTGTGGCAAGAACGAGTGCGTGGGTGTAATACCCACGTTCGAACACCACCACCCTACTAGAGACGCCGCACGCACCGGAGTTGTACCTGGCAGCCTTTCGCACACCCGTTGGCGCTAAGCAATGGTCGTGTATCATGTGTCATGTCCCAACTCAGTGTATTTTGTACTCATGCCCATTACCCTCCGCCCCATCACGCTTTCATGCCGTTGCTCGCTGCTCGCTGGATGTCTGCCGCCACCTCTCTTGCCACCTCTGCTCTCGCCATATCTCTCGCTCTTGATGCCTCTCGCCGCCTGCACGCCTGCCTGAAATGTCGTTCTGCTGGTTGTCATGTCGTATTGTCGATGGAGTGTCGCTTGGATGTCGTTTGGTTGGTGGAATGTTGATGATATGGGTGTGATGTTGGTGTCGGTGGTATGTCGGCGATGTCGGTAAAAGGGTTGCGATGGGGACGGGTCTGGCGAACGCGTGGACGGATGTGTAGGTGGTGAAAGCCGTCGCGGTCGGGAAGCGTCTGCAGAGTGATGTCGATGGTGACGACGGCGCAAGTGCTGCTGCAACAAGTCAGTCGGCTGCCATGGAGCAGGTGAAAAGGCGCAAACCAATGGCGTTGATGCGCTGCCCACCTGGTGAGTTGTTGGCGCCTTGGTGAAACTGTTGCGCTGTCGCTGTACGATGTCAGTGAGAAGCTGAAGCTGCAACGGCAAGTGATAACATACCTGATGTGTGGTGGATCGCGGACGGTGAGTGGGTGAAGGTGACTTGGTGAAGGTGACTTGGAGAGAGTGACCACGTAAGGGTGATTGGGTGAGGTTGATGAGAGTGCTTGAGTTGGTGTAGCTGAATGGCTGTAGTTGAGACTGCGCAGGGTCAGTGAGGAAGACGGGTGGTGATATGAGCGAGTGACTTACATTGATCTTGGTGGTGATGATGCTGTCCACACTTGTTGATGATAGTTGTTGATGATGAAGAGTGTTGGTGGTGGAAGAAGATGAGTGTTTGTGATGAGAAAGTGGATTGTAAAAGTGATAGATGTGAGGAAGAAAGTTCAAGTTTGCGGCGGAAGGTCGAGATACTTATAGGTGGGTGGCGAGGCCTGCAATCACAACTTCACGAGTAAACCGCAATTAAGGTTTTCTCGTGCATGCCGGGCATCACTTTGATCCTGACCGCCCTGCTCAGATGTTCAATTTCCGGCGTACTTGTGGTCATGCCTGCAAAGTGAAGTGAAGTTGTGCAGTTCGATGACGCAAAATGAGTCACACGGAAGGTCCAGATCGTACGATAGGAGCAGTAAGTGAACGAAAGTGAACGAAAGTGAACAGGCGGTGACGTGTCGCGGAAGGCTGCCTCATGTCGGCCTTAGAAGCGCGGAGAGGAGGAGGAGTGAGAACGGCCGCGGTAGGAGGAGAGCGTGGAGGAGAGGATGGGGGCGGCGCCTGAGGGTCGCCGTGCTCGTGAGTACGTCTTCGACCAGTCTTCATAGCTCCTCCAGTTCCTCGCAGGGTGGTCTCTGGCAAGCAGTTGTAAGATATCCAAGCAGCCTTCCTCAATACAACCCGTAGGACATTCCGCTCGTCCAGCCTTCCCGACAGAGATAGTGCCCTCGACCCCGGATCTTGCTAAAGACCATTGCTGCAACACATTGACCACTACAGCGCAAGATCTCAGTACATCTCAGATCTCCTGCCAGTGCCTGCGGTGGGCGCAGACACGACTGTGCGTAGAGTCGATCCAGCCTAGGCACGAAACCTTGTGCCCTCATCGAATACGCAGCTTTTCACAAATTTGTATAGCATCCGACTTTCCCATTAGCAATGAAAGATCGTACAGATGTGCGATCAAGGCGTTCCTCATTCAGTATATTCTGCGGAAGCAATCTCTGTGGTCTTTCTACATCTCGGTTCTCAATTCTCCCTCTCCTTTGAGTGTGCAGGTCTGAGTCGCACCCGGCCAAGGTACTCTCACAAACCAGAGATCTCCTCTTGTTCTCTCAACCCTCGGACTCTTCTCTTGACATGGCTTATCTCCAAGCGGACAGTCTCTGGACGCGCATCGTTTTTCTGGTCTCGGACTTCTATGCGGGAACTGGCGCATCTCGAAGGGTTGAGCCCACATGGGTCATCAGCATGGATTCACAGGGACTCTCGGGTCGGACAAGACCGCATCGACGGCCATCCTTGTGGAAAGACGCTTAATATCTAGAGAAAGGTGAAGGTATCGAGGAGGTGAGGTCGAAAATGTGTATCTATTTCGGGAGGATTCGCAATGCTTGTTTTCGTCCGACCCCGGCCGATACCTCGCCCATCTCCTTTCCAAATCATCACAGTAATGGTTTGCATCGCCTTCCATCTTCTCCAACAAGATATCCTTGATCATTGCACACCACTGGAGCAGTTAGGAAGCCATGTATGCCTGCCTGCGAGGAGTACAGCCGGTCGTACACATGCGATCGCGACGTCGGGATGCACGTCCAGCCACATGTACCGCACAGCAGTAAGCCATGTCACTCAAAAAGTGGTACACTGCGTTTCATGGCTGCTGAGCTTTTGAGAATTACAGCTGACATGGAGACCTTCCGTCACCCATAACACTTGGTCTTGCCATCTCGTTCACTGCTGCACTGACGAGGAAATATCATAGCGCGTCGCAATACTATGGCTTCCATCAAGGTCGGAATCGTCGGAGCTGGCATCGCGGGCCTTGCAGCGGCCATCGCCGTGCACCGAGCTGGACATGAAGCAATCGTGTTCGAGAAGGCACCAGAGCACAATGAGCTGGGCGCGGCCATATGTATTCCTCCAAACGGAGCCAGGATACTCAGAGCTTGGGGTCTAGATGCGAGCATATCCGGTGAAACGATCCTACTTCGAAATGGCAATCTCCCTCCCGAAGCACAGCAAATGCACCTCAGACAAGACCTAAGCGACGCTCAAAGCCGGTACGGCGCTCCGTTTCTCTCCTTCCATAGACGTGACCTTCATCGTGGTCTACGAGATCTTGCACAAAAGCTTTCGGTGTCTATTAGGCTTGGCTGTGAGAGCATCTCGCCCTTAGATCTGTCTGCATTCGCGCTCGATCTGAGCCATCAGAACATCTGCTAATGCATTGCTACATTCCAGGGGGCAGATGTCGACCCTCAAGAAGCAATCAGCATACTCAGAGACGGTAGCAGATACAAGTTCGACTTCGTAATCATAGCGGATGGGGTATACCCATCACTGATTCCCAGAATCACTGGCACGGAAGTCCCACTTGTAAGATCAGGTCGCAGTGTTTATCGCACGAGCTTGATGCCTATCGCAGAGCTTTCGTCCAAGTATCCCGACGCTAGTGAGATCTTGGAGCTTCAGACTGGCTGCACGATTTGCGGCCACATGGATCCAACAACAGGGAAAGGAGCATTGGTATATCCCTGTCGAAATGGCAGCATGCTGAACTTCCTGATCTTTCATCCTTCGCAGGTCAAAGACGGCGTCAAAGATCGTTGGAACATGCCTGGAGATTTGCAGAACGCAAAGGCTGTGCTTGAAAAGAGCAACACGTCCTTCCAAGCAGTCCTGAACAGTGCTGTCGAAGTCAGAGAATATGACATGGCTTACCGAGACGCCCTGCCTAATTACCACAACAATCGCGCAATTATTGTTGGTGATGCTGCGCATCCTATGCTGCCGATGCATGCGGCTGGCGCAACCTCCGCGCTGGAAGACGCCGTCACGCTGGAAGTCTTGCTGTCCGACTCCCTCTGCGCGGAAGTTAGTCTGGCCCAACTCCTCGAATTATGGCAAGCTCTTCGTTTGCCCCGGGGTGCAACGATTCAGATGTTGTCGAACACGGCATCAGAGAGGCCCGGCTTCAGCACGCGACCCATTGAGAATCGCATTCGGCAGTACTATCGAGGCCATTTGCCAGATGTAGTGGCGATTGGCTGGTCTAAGGAGACTACGGACTTCCTCATGTCTTACGACGCATTCAAGGAGGCCGACAAAGCGCTCAAGTGGGCACACGAAACGCCGGATTGGCCAGCGGAGCTGGCGAGAGACAACCTCCCAGAGGGTGTAGTGCGGCACTTTGGGATAGATGCTGTCGCAGAATAGTTGTGATGTCTCGCGATGAGTGTGAGTTCAGGAGGTTGAATTGTGAGAAACATGGTTTCAAGGTCGTTCACTCCCTGCAGCAAACGCTTTCAGCTATTCTTTTCTCCGCTGACAATCTAGAATCCTCCTCTCAATTCTGCACCCGCAAAGACACGCCATAGCAGCGAAGTGCAATCATGGTATCGACTCGGCGCGCTCATAATACCACCAGGTATTGCATCTCCTGCTGGGAGGTCAAACCTTGCTCCGACTTCATCCCGCGCCAGCCGCTCGAACAATGCGAGCACGAAAATTGCATTTGCGAAGCCTGTTGGGGGACATGGATTGCTACTTCAGTCGCGACGCAATACCGAACTCGAGTCGAATGTCCAGTTCCCGGCTGCAATGCAGTCGCTCACATCGAATCTGACCTTGTGGGTGTTGCCCGCTTCCCAGACTATGCGCGCTATGGCTACATTGTGCGTCGCATCCGTCTCAACGGCATGCCTAACTTACACTGGTGTCTGAATCCGGAATGTGATCACGAATTGAAGCCTGAAGGGGACGTTTTTTGCTTGCAATGTGGCGAGATCACCTGCACCGACTGCAATGCACTCGACCACTATCCACAGATGACGTGCGAAGAATACCAGCGCCTACCAGAGGTGACTAGAAGAAAGCATGAGGAAGAGCTGTCGAACGAGCTGATCGAGCAGATGAAGCGAGACGGAGACATCAAAGCTTGTCCAAATTGCGCATGTCTCATTGAGCTGGAACTGCCCGGCAAGATGGTCAAGTGTAGTCGTTGCTTATATAACTTCGACTGGAGAAGTATAGTACCTGGCACTGTTCCAGACGTGCCTCGCAGGCAATCTTCAGAGGCGCGGAAGGTTCGATTCATCGTTGATGTCGAATCAGATGAAGACGACTCGGAAACACCAAGGGATGTGGAAGCCTGGGATGTGTTGGGCTCTGAGGACGATGAAGAAGATATTCAGCTGCCGCCGTCCAAGAGACCACGTCTGATCGGCAACTCTACCTCAGGAGAATAGGAGTCAGGCACATTTTGAAAGCACCTCTTTGAGACGCTTACACAAGCTGCCTGCACGATGCGGCTAGTTGTAGTCACGTCAGCCTTGTTAGGGCATTCGCTACACACGACTGGCAGTCACGGTATCTAGTCCACCGACACCGACTGAATGTCGTCAAGCTGAAATTGCAAACAGCGTGCAAGGCTTCTCACAGCTGAAGGAGCGGAGGATGTGGCAGGCTGGCTGCAACTTGCATACCGCATTGGGTATAGATCGACTTGCCATGCGCGCGCTTTCGCATTTAATGCCGACTGCAACCCGATTGAGTATGGATGGAGTTTAGGGAGCGGACATTCATACTGATAGCTCTGCCCGAGAGCATGTAGGATATAAATGTCTGCGGAATGCCACAAAACCATCAAGCACTTCATCATTCACATACGAGATAGCACCAGTAACTCCAAGAAGCCAAGAAACAACCTTCAGATCAAGAAAAACCAAATCACGATGCCTCTTCCAAGGGTATATGAATCTTACGACTTCATCGCTCCTGCCAAGTATGCTGGCAAGCTGCAGGGCAAAGTTGTAAGTGCTCTCATGGGATGATATCAACTTCATGCTGACAGTGACCGACAGGTAGCGATCACGGGTGCCAGCGCAGGCATTGGAAGAGCAACAACGAAAGCTTTCGCCGCAGCAGGCGCATCAGTCGCCTGTATTGCCCGTCGCGAGAACGATCTCAATATTCTCGTCGAGGAAATCAAGTCCGAAGGCGGGAAAGCCATCGCCGTTGTTGCAGACGTTTCGCAGCCGGGCGGTCCAGCGCACATTGTCTCGACGGTCGAGAAAGAACTTGGACCCATCGATATCCTCATCAGCAATGCGGGTATCACACGTCTCTCCCCTCTCGATGCAGAGAAAGACCTCTCGATCTGGTGGCGATGCTACGAGATCAACGTCCTAGCACCAGTCTCACTCATCCACGCAGTCCTGCCCTCAATGAAAGCACGAAAGACCGGAATAATTATGACTGTATCATCAGCAGTGGCTTCCATGGCACTGCCCTGCATGTCAGCCTACGCATCTTCAAAAGCAGCAATCTCAAAGTTCCATGAATCGATCACGCCCGAGCTTGCTGGTTCAGGAATCCTCTCCTTTGCTGTGAATCCAGGGATGGTCGGTGGTACGGAACTTGGATCAGCGACTAATGCAATAAATAAAGATGCTTCAGAACATCCGGCCATGGTGGCATTCATGGAGCATATCAAAGAAGCTGGAGCTTCTGGCAGGTTCACTGCCCAGGATGTGCCGGCGAACTTCATGGTCGCTCTATGTGCGGATCCAAGGGCTAAGATCTTGAGCGGTATGCATGTCAATGCTGATCAAGAACTGGAGCCTGTGCTTGATGAGATGGAGAAAGAGGGCCATGGACAAATTGGCGAGAAGGATTTGTACAAGGTCAGGATACATGAAATGTAGGGAATGGCCCAGGCTTTGATCCAAGTCTAGTATACATCGAGTAGTGAGGTATCTTATGAACATGTTCTTCATTAGCAAGGGTCCTTTGCAATGGTAGCGGACTTTGGGCGAAGTGTCTTATACGTCAGGCAAACCATGATTCGAGACAGCATTGCGTTCTCAGACAAATTTTCAAGGCTCATCATTGGGCATACATTGAAGTGGACAGAGCATGTACTTACGAGCTGGGCAATTCGCATCGCTTTGTAAATGGGTTTCGGTGATATGACAAGCGAAGGATATATTGGCGCCTCTGAGGTGAGCTCTTGGCAACATGAGGAGAGAGTTCAGCCACTGACGATGCCAACAGCATGGATGTACTTGTGTACCTCACCTAGGAAAGCCCGCACAGTAAGAGTAAAAGTTGAGATGAGAGGTGGCAGACAAATGCTCAGCACTTATTGAAATTCATACGCAAGGTGGGTATCTTAATGACAGGTCGCATTCACGCGATAGCAACAACAAAAACCTGCATCAAGCAGAATCTCCGCTTAGTACGCCTCGACTGCTGCAAGCTGCAGTAGCCTCTTCGTGATCTCAGGCTTCTCCAGAGGCTCATAGCGATTCAGTGGATCCTCGACACCGTTCCTCAGAGGCGGGCCTTGCTCGTGAATGTTGGTGTGAGGCCAATGTGTAGTTCCATGCCAGCGCTTGAAGAGCGCGGCTTTCTTCTCCAATGCCTCCTTGTTAGCGAACTTGCGTGGGGTCATGCAAATGTACTGCACGTGTCGAATAAGGTCCCCCTCCGGGAACTTAGCGTAATGCATAGTGCGGCTGTCCCAGATTGCTAGATCGCCAGGTTCGAGATTGGTCTCGATCAGCTCGCATCCGTGGTCCTTGAACCATTGGACATCCTCCTCTTTGAAGATGAACAAATCCTTGAAGTCATAGTCCTCCGGTGGTTTGTCTTCATGGTCATCCTGCTCGCGGGTCTCGGAGAAGAATTGGTCGAAGAGCTTGCTGCTTCCTTTCATGACGATCAGCCCACCGTCTTTGTCGCCATTCGGCTGATAATTGAGCAGTCCCTGCACGCATTGCATGCCTTTTCGGTGCGGGCTTTGATCGCAATGCGGCCATGGACTCCACTTCAGGTCCTTTTGTCTTGGCAGCGTGATATTCATGCCATCAAAAGAGCAGAGTAGCTCATCCGTATCCCAGAGTTTTGTGAATACCTCTTGCACTTTCGGCTCCATACGAGCCTCCCATACGAACTTCTCGTGTGTCGAGGCATACGCGAAGTACATTCCACCTTTGAAGGATACAGGTAGATGATCCTGCGTCCATGTGCTCTCGTCGCTGGGATCGAAGCCAAGATTGAAGGATTGCAACCACTCTATCTGCTTCTTCTTGTAGTATTCCGCTTTCTCGGCTGTGATTACGTTCTTGACTATAGCAAATCCATCTCGGTGAAAGTCATCCCTCCAGTCGCCAAAGAGAGTACCATCGTGCTGGATTAGATCAACACCAGAATCTGGTACTGGGTCGACAGCATGAGGAACCATTTTGACGAGTCAGTCAGATTGTGTTTGAATACTAGCTCCTGGCACCTTTTGCAGAAGCGTGAGGAGGGGGCAGGTAAATGAAGGCTATTTCAGATGAGTGTCATTCCCACCAAGTTTCCGACCTACATATATGCTCAACCTCATCCATCTCGTCCATAAAGCTGCCGGACTAAGTCCAAGGCCCCATGGGGACCCCGCTCGCTCAGCATATCGCCGGCAAAGTGAGATGGATGTTGTGGGCAAAGAGGAGGAGAAGCTGTTCCGGAGGTCGATGTCTTCGGGCGGAGTGGGCAGCCAATGACAGCTCGGAATGGACCCACTCGAGCATGGATCCGACTCTGTACGGCGCGTCTTCCACGACGCGACAGCCTTTCCTTCATACATCAGCTCCATCGGCAATTGATCGTGGAGCTATTGAGGTAGGATGTCGAGATCAGTCAAAATGTACAGCTCTCCTTCCCTTCGTTGCTCAGTCCGCGCGTCGTCTCTACTCACCGAATTCCTCATCTCACCAACAAAATGCCTGTCCCCGTTCAGATAGCCTACAAGCCGATTGGCAAGCCAGAAATTGGCGTAAACAACTATCAAGGCTTTCATCCAGGCAAGACTGAGATCCTGCCGAAAGGCTGGCGAAGAGACAATGCTAGACCACTCGAGAGCGATATCCGCGTCGATCATGATGTTGAGATAGTCGTTCGGGATGGCTGCCGCCTTTACGTTGACATTTACCGGCCAGCATACTCTACCGAGAAGATTCCCGCAGTCATTGGCTGGAGCTGCTATGGCAAAAAGTACAGTGCTTTGGACATGCTTCCGATGACTGTATGGAACTGCTGCGTGCAGAAGGAGGATCTTAGTGGCATTGAGAAGTTTGAGGGGCTTGATCCTCTGAAATGGTGCCCTAGAGGTTACGCCATCATCAGCGTGGTAGGTCGGGCACATTGAGTTCTGTATGGGGTCGCTGACATTTTCATCACAGGACTCTCGAGGGACTGGCAACAGCGATGGCCAGATACCTATCATGGGCTCCCAAGACGCCGAAGACGCTCATGACGTGATAGAAGCACTCGCAGAGATGGACTGGTGCAACGGCAACGTGGGCATGGCTGGCAACTCTGCGTTGGCGATCATCCAATGGCACACGGCTCAGTTGCAGCCGCCCCATCTTGCAGCTATTGCGCCTTGGGAAGGCTCCGGCGATCTCTTCCGCGAACAGTTCTGCCGTGGTGGTGTCTTTTCGATGTCCAACTTTGACCTCATCACTCGCGAGATTATCAAGGGCAATTCCGGCGTTGAAGACTTTGCAGAGATGTACAGAAGGAGTTCAGTTGCCAACGCGTACTGGAACGATAAACGAGCAGACATGACGAAGATCCAGTGCCCAGTCTTTATCTCAGGCTCCGACTTCAGCAGCATACACACGATGGGCTCTGTTCGAGGCTACATGGAGGTTCCGCATGACAAGAAGTGGATTCGATGGAGTAGTCATCAGGAATGGTACGAGCTGTACTGTGATGATCATGCCGACAAAGAGCTCCATGAATTCTTCGACTTGTATCTGAAAAATGTCCAGAACGACTTCGTTGAGAAGACGCCGAAGGTCAGGTGGTCAGCACTTCAGTTTGGTGACAGGCCAGCGCTCGACAACATTCCTTACACGGACTTCCCCATTCCAGGTACCGATTACAAGGAGTTTCACCTGTACGGCAATGCTCTAAATGCCTCTCCTGCGAGCTCAGACTCCATCGTGACATACAACTCCGAGACTGGCACATCATTCGCGGAATACAATCTTACCTTCACAGAGAAGACTCGACTTATCGGCATACCGAAAGCAGTCCTATACATGTCATGCCCCGACCACAACGACATGAATGTGTTCGTGCACTTGCGCAAACGATCAAAAGATGGCGAGCTCTTGCTTCACCTTTGTTTCCCATTCCATGCTGCGCCCGTCAACTCCATTGCCGAGATCCCAGAAAAGCAGCGTCAGAGCACGAACCTGCACACAGGGTCCATTGGAGTCCTCCGAGCAAGCCACCGAGCTTTCGATCCGGCGCGATCAATTCATCCCAACTTCCCTTTCCATCCACACGAGGTTGAGGAGAAAATTACGCCCGGCGATATCGTCAAGCTTGAGATTGGTATTTGGGCTATGGGGCTGGACTTTGATGCCGGCGAATCGATTTCTGTTCAGATCTCTGGGCAGTTCCCCAGCATCGCGGAGTACAAAGCCTGGTCTGAGCCTAGACCTCAGCACGAGCTCAATCATGGAACGCATCGCATCCACAGTGGACCTGAGCATCCGAGTAGGATCATACTGCCGTTCGTGCCGTTGTGAGCGGCGCTTGGGAACGCAGATTTGTACTGGAAGGAGTAGTTGTTGCTATCGCGTGAATGCGACCTGTCACTAAGATACCCCGAAAGTAGTCATGCATACCTTGAGCTCCTGCAGTCTTACATTTCCACTGGAAAAGGTTTGACCAGATCCATCGCCAGTGCTTGTACCGTCCTGAGTGGAAAAGCGATTGCACTTGGTGGAACTGTGACCAACGCTGGCGACACAAGACTGTCATGTATTTTGAACGACTTCGATAAAGACACACTAAGGTCATGATCCTGCGAAGCTATCTCAAGCACTGACCTGCACACTCTGTCTCTGCTGCCAATCCACTGCACCTTTATACGAGCAATTATAATCCATGAACTCGCCCGGGTTCATCTTCACTTCTTTACTACCTTCTTCGGTAGCTGGCCTTGCCGCTTCCCGACTGTACCTTTGGATCAAACTTGCTCTTTCGTAGCGACACTTGACAACCTGTCGCAATATGCTCTGCAGCTCTTCCGCATCTGGTACTCCATTCACACCCTTAAAGAACGCACCAAGAGCTTCTGCATCCTCGATCGTCTGACTAGCTCCCTGACCTTGAGTCGGAAGCATAGCATGTGCAGCATCGCCAATCAGAATTGCTCTACCTCTCGTCCAGGTAGGAAGGGGATCGATGTCTCTCAGCTGCCAGAGTCCAATGTCTTTAGCCAGCTTGAAAGGCTCTTTCGTCCATTCAGGAAAGTCAGCATAAGTGTCGAGCATCTTATTCAGATCTCCTCGAGATACCCAAGACTGGTTGGCATTAGGGTCTTCGTTCATTCTTTCATCAGGAACGAGCCCAACAACGCTGTAGAGTTCGCCATTCCTAGCCGGACCCATGATCAATCGGCAGGAGTGAGCCATGATCATTGATGTGTAGGGTTCGCGAGGATTGATGTTGGCACAGAATCCTGGTGCGGACTTTTCTAAGGTCGAGGTATCGACCATAAGTCTGTAAGCTGATAGACCTGTCGGCAGAGGCTGAACGGGGTGGCCAAGAACATCTGCTCGAATTGTACTGTGAATGCCATCCGCTGCAATTACCAGATCTGCGCGTATTTGCTCGCCAGACGCAAGAGTGATCGTGCCAGACTCACAATCGCAAGCGGTGACCCTGCTGGAGACTCGCATCACAGCCGGAGGTCCTAGTCTTTCTGGAGAGGTCGCAGCGCGTTTGAGACTCTCGTGCAAGTCTTGTCGATGATACATGATGCGCTCAGCACCATAATTTCCACCTTTGAGTTTGATCTCATTCACCATTTTCCCTTCCGTATTATACACTCGAAAGCCATGATCTACCATGCCCTTCGCCAGTTGCTGTTCACTCTCACTCAATCTCCATGTCTCCGCCAAAATTCGACTCGCATTTGGCTGAAGGGAGATTGTTGCCCCGATCTCATGATTGAGACGTGATTGTTCGAGAATCGTGATCTGCCTTCCGGGTGCTCGGAGCGCGACTGCTGCTGCTACACCTCCAATACCGGCGCCCACAATGGTGATCTGGAAGGGTGTTGACGATGCCATTCTGAATGCTGGTCGGCAGAATCGGGAATGTTAAGCAAAGTGTGACAGGGAGTGCTTTGGACAGTGCTGGGCTCACCATAATGTCGGATCTTGACACAGAGCGCAACTTACGTTTGAAAGGTCAGGAGCCGCCGACGCCTTTCCTAATAGATTTGTGAAGTGGACTTCCAGTAGCTGTCGGCACATAGCTGTTTGCTTTCGATCATGAGTTGCAGCTGCCAGCCGCCCACATCTTCCGATGCCACGGAAAGTGGGCTCTCAAGTTTTTGGTGACAAACAACGAGTCCAGCTCGAGAGTGAGATCTGATTCGGCCACAGTGGGACGATGCGCGAAGCTCGCGTTCGATTACGCACGGTCGACACTGCTCGATATTAAGGGCAGGACTGGACTCAGACTATGCTTGGCATACACCCTGACCGTGAGTACCACAAGAACAATGTCTACGACGACCACAGCGACGACCTCATCTGTGCCAGTGGTGACTGCAAGCCAGCGATTGCTTGTTGATGGAACCGACCCAAAGTTCAACGACTGGAGAGATGACCTCGTTCGTGACGGATATGCGGTGATCAAGGGTGCAATCCCGAAAGCACGAGCTGATCAGTATGCGAACGCCATGTACAGTTGGCTAGAATCTTTGTAAGCCTGCTGGTCTGTACTCTCGACAATAACTGACTCGGCTAGCGGCCTCGGGTTTGATCGCAATGACCTGTCCACCGTGCACAAGGACAATCTGCCACACATCGATCAAAAGGGAATGTGCTTGCAGTATGCAGTGACCCATGAGGATTGCGCATGGGCAGTCCGTGGGGAGCCTGGAGTTGTTGGAGCATTCGAGAAGGTCTACGATACGGAGGATCTGATCGTCAGCTTTGATGCTATCAACTTTGGCTTTCCAAAGTAAGCTCATCTACGCCGTAAATTCCAAGCAGCGCTGACCATGGAGATAGTCGCAAAGACCTACCTCCTAACTCACCTTGGCCACACCAGGATCAGGACCCAGAGAAGCCAGGATTTCGGTGCCTGCAGGGCTTGGTGAATCTGCTTCCAAATGGACCAGACGATGGCGGATTGATCGTCTGCAAAGGAGCCCACCTGGCCTCTGAGGAGTACCACAAGGTGTTCAAAGACGAACCTCGAATCCCAGCCTGGACCCCAGAATGGTTCGGGTTCACGGAGAACGGCATGAAGTGGTTGGAGGAGCAGGGCTATGAATGGGAGAAGGTCTGCGCAGAGCCTGGTGATCTACTGGTGTGGGACAGCAGGACACCGCACTACAACCTCTCTTCCAAGACTGAACAGCCGCGCTTCTGTGTTTATACCTGTTTCATGCCAGTTGCAGATGCGACCCAGGAGGACTTGAGGAGGAAGAAGGATGCGTTCGAGAGGTTCGTGGGCACCACACACTGGCCCAATGCGAGGCATGTGGGATCGAATGTGGCCAAGAGGAACGGCGAAGATGATCCGCACAATAGGTTCCAGCCGCTGAACAAGCCAGTGCTGAACGAGCGTACGTTCAAGTTGACTGGTATTCCATATATCGCGGCCTAGAGATTGAAAGGCGTCATCGGTCGAGCTCGAGGTGTCGGAGGTATTGTACCCGTAGTCCGCCCATCTTCCATAGCATACCAAGAACAACATTCGTTTTGCGTATCTGCCTCAATCCGTCCCTTGCTCTTGGTTGGCTTGCGCGTCAAGTATCATGTTGCCGAGCACGATCGGAATGCTGCAGCGGACAGTATCGAAGTTCTGTATGTGCACTCCATCTCTTTGTCTTGTGGGAAATATTCGTTCTTCCAATTAGGATGGATGTCGATGCAGTAAGTGGGCACAGGGGCAACTTGCGATGGTCGGAGATTCGTCGGCAAATCCCAGTCTAAACGCGGGCTCACGGCTTCTCTTTGCACGCATCAGATGAGATGATGCCTCGACATCGTAATTGTTTATGCTCAAACACTCCTCAGGTCTGTTCGACACGACATATGAACGATCACTACGCGAAATTCGACGTTTAAAGATGCGATAGAGCCGAGGCTGGTAGAATATGCTGAGATGGCCCTAATCAGGTTATGAAGCACACACGATGAATGGGACCGGCTACAGCATCCACCATCTCTTGTGCCGATTTAAAGCCATGTCTGAGCTCCGCGACCTCAATGACGAGCTCTCAGAGCGATCCAGTGGCGAGAGGAGAGAAGAGAAATGATGGTGAATACATTAACGCCTCCAGAACGTCCTGGCTGGCAAGGTGGTCTCCGAAACTGTCAGGAGCGATAGGGACATGACAACAGCCATCCACTGTATGGTCTCATCTGCAAAATGCTATCATTCGCAAGGTTGAGCCATGCCACGAGGCTGAACCCACGTGGATGGAAGGACTAATAAAAGTGGCTGCATGTTGGGTTTAGAGAAATCATGACAGCATTGATCATGTTCCGCAGCGAGCTTGATATAGCCATTACTTGTTTTCAGGCAAGAATACATCTCGCTCCTGAAGAGTACAGCCTGGAGAAAGCCCAGAAACATGCTGGGAGCCATGCTCACAGATGCACATTGCAGACCTAGCGATCTATTTCCTGTCTTCAGTATGCCTGAGACCTCCAGGCGCCTCTTAACTACCGGCGAAGGGTCTTCGATAGTTACGCCAGATTCCAGGCCGCGAGAGCACACGAACTCAAGTCTACCAAACGCTTTCGGTCACTCCGGCTACTTGTTGCTGCTCCTTGATGGGCCAGAATCCGAGATCTGCCACGCTTTGTCGATTTCGCTGTTTTCATCACGGCCCTGTTCCCTGCTCACGGAATGCCACCGGAGGGCATCAACGCTATGCAATTGAGAAAGCCACGAGGCAAGAGCCTCATCACATATGGCATGCTCTGTATTGGTCTTTGCGTCGCTAAAGCATGCCCATTCACACGTAGCACATGTGAGATTTCGGATCTATCCACGATTACCGCAAGTGAGCGGGGTGTATGCAGTACCCAGCGACATCGACTGAGCCATGGATGCTCTTGCAAAGGTCTTGCATTTGCTTGCATTCAGCCTTGGCGCGCTTAAACAGAAAGCCAATTCTCACCGGACGGGCTGTCATTGGCGCGGCAGGCAGCTTGCCCCACGCTTTCACGAAAGATCCAATAATCTTATCAATCAGATAAAAGCTAGATCATCTAGTGATCACACCACGGAAGCTGATGTTCCATCTGGGCTGGGTTCTGGAACAGCGAGAACGGTCAACTGTCTTCTGCAATGGTAGGCACACTCGAGTCCTTACCACATTCATTGAGTAGCCGAAAGCAAGCGTGGTACACAAGCCATGTCGCGTGGTGTTCCAGGATTTCGGCCATTCACGGAGTCTGTTGCGAGATGCATTGACCCCAGAAGGCGTGCACCTACTCTCAATACGCCTCATCCAGATGCTCCAAGACAGCTTACAGGTGCTTGGATCTGAGCTCCCCTCAGACAGATAAGATCTGATTAGATCTCGCGCAAAATCCCGGCAACCATCTCATCATTATTCGTAGGGATGGCTCCTCGTCTCCTGCAGGTCCTTGGCGTGGCCACCGCTACTCTCTTCACGTTGATTCCCACTCCCGTACTTTGCGACAAAGAGCCCACCCAGCTTTACTCCTGGTACAAGAACTACTATCCACAGCCGGAAGACTATTGTCCGTACATTGACAAGTAAACATATCTACGGAACGTACCTGCTGACTGCGTTTACTAGGTTTCTATGGATGTTACAATGCTGTTGATTATATCACCTTCAACGTCACGCCTGCTTCTGCGGATCCAGATGCCTATTACCTGAACGAATGCTCGAACACACCCAAAATTAAGTCAATGTTCTACTGCGCGCAGAAGTATTGTACGCCCAAGCAAGCACAATCTGGACGTGATCTTCTCAGTCCTTCATGCGAAGAAGATGCGGGATTTCCGCTGCCTACGATACAGGAGTACCTTCTTTCCGAGGCAGAACTGAACCAAGTGCTGGTCTTGAACTCCACAGCTGCGCTTGCGACTGCAGACGCGCCTCTCAATACACCAGCCATTCCCGATGCTGACTGGCAAGCACTGGGCGAGAAGACAGTCAAAGCGTTCTACGTAACTTGGAGCATGGGCTTTGACTTCTCATTCGCGATGGCCGGATTCTGGGGCTTCGTCATTGCTGTCGGAATCGTTCACCGCACAATTACATTCATGAAGAAGCCGCGAGAGGGACCACAATCAGGCTGGTGGCTCTGGATCCGTAAGAATTTGATCTTGCCCGCCACCTTCCGCAAGCACCAGTCGGAGGCGGTGGCATGGTCCTTCACCATTCCTCCAAGACTTGAGAGCATCATTCTGGCGCTATACGTGGTCATGAACTTCGTTATGTGCTTTCCAGGGTACAACCTCTTCATTGGCAACCAATAGTGAGTGACTACTCATGCTCTCGGCTCCTTTATCATCGCTAACACCTGCCAGTTATCCTACCTACAAGCTTCAGCTTGCAAGATATGTCGCCGATCGTACTGGATTTCTATCGATCGCACAACTGCCCATGGTCTGGATCTTCGCAGCTCGCAATGATCCGTTCATGTGGCTCACAGGCTGGTCTTTTGCGACGTACAATCGCTTCCACCGTTGGATCGCCAGAATTTCTGTGGTCCACGCAATCATCCACTCGATCGCATACACCGTCTTCGACTTCTACTCGACTGGAGATGCGTCTTCCTACAAGTCATCGTGGGCTGAGGAATACTGGTACTGCGGCGGCATCGCTACCATCACCATGGCATTGATGCTTGGCGCCTCCGCGTACTACTTCCGCGAGCGCTTTTACGATCTGTTCCTGATGGTCCACATTGGAATGTCGCTGATCTTCTTCGTCACTCTGTGGTACCACGTCAAGATTTTCAGCGGAGAATTCAACTACTACCTCTACCCGTGCATCGCCATCTGGGGCCTCGATCGGCTACTGCGTCTTGGTCGAACAGTCTTCATCTCGGTCATGCCGCGCTTCACCAAGGGCGTCAAAGCTGTTGCCACGTACCATCGGACTACCGATATGGCTCGCTTGGACATTACCGATTTTATGCCAAGTAAACCTGTCGTGCCTGGATTATATTACTACTTGTACATGCCCGCAGGTCTCCGTGGCTACGAAAGTCATCCATTCACACTGTGTTCTTGGCGACGACCCGGCTATTCCGAACCTCCTTCGCCAACTCAATCCATAATGGCCAAGGAAGTAGGCGCAAACGTACGTCCAGCGCTCGAAACGTCTGCTTCCGGTGAGCTGGCGCACACTTTTCTCATTCGTCCATACAAGGGAATGACTGGTCGCCTCCAGAAACGACTTCTTGCTACGGACGAGTCAGTGGCATCTGCTCAAGCCACCGTCTTTCTCCAGGGTCCGTACGGAGAAAAGATGGACCTGTCCGGCTACTCAGACGTGCTGGTACTTTGTGGAGGCTCTGGCATCACGGCTGCCATCTCGCATGCTCACTTCTTGATGGCCGAGAACAACCATACCAAAGTCAACATCGCCTGGGCTGTGCCTCAACGACACCTGCCAGATGACATTTGCGCGAATGAGCTGGCATCTGTCATCCACACAGATCGTGTCAACATGACTGTGTATCTGACATCGGCTGCTGAGGAGGAAGCGCAAGATCCCGAAAAGCTCCCAATGCGACCTCCATATGAGATCCGATTCGGACGCCCGGACGCCGAAATCGTCATGAGAGAACACCGACAACTCGCGAAGAAGTGTTTGGCAGTCGTTACATGCGGCACTCCGCAATTTTCTGATGTCTGCCGCGCTGCTGTGGTTAAAGTTCTGGGCGAGGAAGGAGTCGAGGTCGGCTATTATAACGAGACGATGGTTTGGTAATTGCACGTAATGAAGATGATGCCACGATAGATCAGTCGTACAGTCAATGTTCTGTTTCGGTGTCCGTCAGTTGTGCACAGTATGCCGTATGCCCAGCCCGTTCAATCTCATCATTGGCCTAGACGCTTTAGCCGCTTGGCGCGAAGGTTCATCTCAAGGTTCTCCGCTTCACTTTTCCTGCACCATCCATCCTTGCGCAACGTGACAGTGGATATTCGAGCACCGACAGTATGGGACAGCCATCGCATCCGGCATCCAATGCCTTGATCTATTGCTCCTATGCGGCATTTCTGTGAGAAACTTCCGAGAGCAAATGCTTCTTCTACGCGAGTCGCCACTAACTTTTCCGGCTCAGTGTCTTTGGACTGTTCATCGCATGGAGGTTGCGAGGCCAGTCTACAGGAGAATGGCTATCGGCAAACAGGACGCAAAAGGGTATACATGAAACAGCCGCAATCAGAATCGCGTCCAAGCGACAAGTCAAACATACTTGTGCTAATCATCTGCAGCTTTTCCACTTGCCTTGAACTTCATAGCATCTGGTGAGTTCAGGCTTGATGCTCCAAGCATCATCCTCGGCAGCGGCAGACGACAGGCAGGATGAAAGTGCCTAGAGACAACTTGAAGCAATACTAAGGTTCGTACGCATGCATTTCATGACATTGCTCTCTCGGCTACGATGGATCTTTTGCTGGGAGAGTGATGTGCAGCACTGCGGGCGCTAAGGGCAACATCTTGCAATCTCTACAAAGTCGAGGCTTGACGAGTTGTTGCACGAAGCTGAGAAGAACCGCTATGACTCGATCAAGATAATGCTTGCGTGAGAAAGTGCTGCCGCTTCTGAACCCCACCCCATCCATGCCTTCGCGGAGCTAACAACAGCATAGCCTTGGGCTCGGGTACATTGTTCACATATCCTAATATCGCTGCACTTGCTGGATTGCATGGTCTCCTAGTGTACGCACTGTCTTCAGGTCTGCCGTTGCTCATTTTCGCGGCTCTGGGACCAATCATCAGGAGGAAATGTCCAGAAGGCTTTGTATTGACCCAGTGGACCCGACAACGATATGGAACGATCACATCCCTCTACCTCAGCTTTTTCAGGTCGGTATTTAGTGGCAGTGGTAATGAACCGGCTGAATTGCTGACGATTGTTAGCTGTGCAACCATCTGGCTTTACATGGTTGCAGAACTTTCCGCCCTTCAGCAGGTCGTCAATCTGCTCACAGGCATGAATGGTCTGCCCGCAGTCATTGTACAATGTGCAATTACCACAATCTACACAGCTGCTGGTGGCTTCCGGGTTTCCTTCGTCACAGACAACATCCAAGGCGCGATGGTACTGCTTTTCCTGATCGTGGGCGTCATCACGATAGCAGTGACTGTCGACATTGACACCTCGCTCATCCCGGCCTCTGGCTACTTGGAAGCCAACCTTCTAGGCTGGCAACTACTGTACATCCTGCCCGTGGCCATCTTAACCAACGACTTCTTCTTGTCTGGGTTCTGGCTACGTGCATTCGCGGCCAAGACGGACAAAGACCTATACATTGGTGTCAGCATAGCTACTGTCGCTGTCACGGTCATCACTACGCTTGTCGGTGTTTCGGGCCTCATCGCTGGCTGGAGCGGTGTGCTTGGAGTGCCTCCTGTGCCCACTGGGATTGAGCTGTTCACTCTTCTAGAGACACTGCCTGCATGGGTAGTCGGCATGTAAGTTCTACCAATGCTGCACGCTTATGTCTCACCTGTGCTAACTTGTTCGCAGTATCTTGGTCATGGTTGTTACGCTCTCAATTTCAGCATTTGACTCTCTGCAGTCAGCACTCATCTCGACCGGGTCCAACGACTTCTTCCGCAACAAGCTCAACATCTGGTGGATTCGACTCATCGTCGTGATTCTCATCGTCCCAACAGTTGTGGTGGCGCTCAGAAGTCCCTCTGTGCTGCAGATTTACCTCGTCTCGGACATCATCAGCGCGGCTTTGATCCCCAGTCTAGTCATCGGACTGAGCTCGAAAGCATACTTCTGGCGCGGCTTCGAAGTTGTCGTCGGAGGCATCGGAGGCATTCTTTCTGTGTTCCTCTTCGGCCTTGTTTACTACGACGGTGATGCGTCAAGAGCAGGCAATCTCCTGATCCTCACTGAGGGCCTATATGCTGAAGACTGGTCAGCCTTTGGCGCATTTGTCGCAGCGCCAGTCGGAGGACTCTTGTTCTCCCTTGCAGCATTTCTTGGAAGGATCGGGGTGCAATTTGCTGTAGCCAGATCTCGAGGTCATCGTTTCACAGCTTTCGATCGACAAGAAGCTCCCGAGGCTGCGTTTGAGCCAGAGGAATCGCAAAGCATTGATGGCCCTGGAGATGCAGGCGGCATCGTCTACAGGCCCAAGAACGACGCTCACGCCGACGGAAAGTTCTTCTAGACCTTGAAGGTCTAAATCGCAGAGACCGAACCATTAAGAGAGGCAAGACTCCGATCCTGGCTCAATTCTCGCAATTTACACACTATACACAAACATCTGACAATGTCAGCAAAAGCGTTCTCGACAACTCGCCCTCACACATGTATATTCATCTGCTCACGTGCCAAGCAAAGCTTGTCCCCTCTATTTGAGTTTAGACCTTCCAGAATTGGTAGGGCTGATGACGCAGGCACGGCCTCGCGGCTCTACGGCACAAAGCATTGCCACACTCCATACCACCTGATACCTTCATGATTTGCAGAAGTCGCGCAAATCGCTCGAGTATCTCTCACTATATAGGAACGCGTCTCTCTGATACAGCGAGGCTGAGGGTGCTCAAGCATGGCATCGAATCAAGCACTCGAGCTCCAGGCCTGGGCTGTGCCTCAGCTTAAAGCGTTACTTCCATTAGACGACGATGAGCTGAAGCAAATCGTAGCATATACTAACACACTTTCCGACTCAGCGACTACTTCTCATCTTACGAACTTGCTTGGCGACACAGATGAAGCGAAGCGCTTTGCTGTCTCGTTCAACGAGAAACGAGCAGTGACAGCCACAGCAATGACGAGCAAAGCGGCCGACAACCCTGGTAGAGCCAATTTTGGTCATTCTGGTTCAAGCGCCACCAATGGATATGCTGAGAAAGCGAGAGATGTCAAGTCAAAGGACACTCCACCTCCCGCTTACTCTGTAGGACCGTCCCATAAACAACATTTCAACATTGTCATTGACGCAGCGAGGCTACGAGCGAAAGATGAACAAGAAATGCAGCAAGCACTCCAGAATCTTCAGTATCAATACAACATCTACAACAGCGAGATCGAACCAGAGCACGACTGCGACTATCCTTGCAGCTGTCCAATACATGTCTACAAGCGTCTCAAGTACCATCGCTATGGCGTTCAGAAACAGTGGTCTAAGGCTGTCATGTACCCCGGCGAGAAAGCTTATGACGACAACAATTACAACGGGCGGTCAATGCTATTCAGTGGGAACACCTACATGTGGAGGATTACTTCACCTTACGGCTACTACAACATGAATCCTTGGGGTTTCCAAAAGCCAGATCCGAGCTACCACGCTCGATTCGTTCACCAGACTATTGACTTGAACAACTCGCTCAACAGAGAAGCTCAGCGAAATGTCGACAGTAATGAGCCAAAACATTCTATCTGGGAGAGCGCAGACGATTCCTTCGTCAAAGCGATGGATACGATGAAGCTTTCAGATCAGAAACGGAACAGTATCGCAAGTTCGAGCAATGCTCCAAAGCCAGCAGAACCCTCAAGGCTCTCATCCTTTCGAAAATCAATAGGCTTCAAGACTTCTGAGGAGAGAGCGGTCGGCAAAGTAGCGAAAGCAGTCGGGAAAGGCAGCGAGCTGAAGCAAGCCATCCTGGCAGAAGAGGCAGGACGATGGCAAGATGATCAGACCCGATGGCTTGTCGAATCCTATCAGCAACACATCGGCATGGCAGCAAAGGTCACCGATCTCAGAGCACGCTGTCCACTTCAATACTTGCACCTCCTCCGAGCAGGATATTTCGAACCCATCCCAGTAGCGTGGGCCAACCAAGCATCAAATCCTCTCAAATTCAGTATTGAAGCTGCAGCTGGATGGCGAGGCATTACTCCAGCTTGGCGTGGATACGAAGACACTGCTGAAGAGCGTTTGTACTGGGTGCTCAACCATCGTGAAGGTAGTGTCGGAATGAGGATGAAACCGGACCAAATTTCGGAAATGAACATGGCGAGGGATAGGATGGCGAAGGCAGTCGAACCACCCCCGGACTACTACTCTGCTACTGATCAGTGCCATGTGCAGCACACTTCTGCTGGTTACTCGAAGCAAGTCATGCCGTCTCCCTTCCGTGCCTACGATCGACCTGAAACAGCAACTGACGACACTATGATTCTGCTCGATGTATCGGGATCTATGGACTTCGACCCGGTACGACCAATCTACAACCAATACCTTGTGACAGGTTGGCAGCACTCTACTCAGCCGAGGAACAAAGATGTAGCGAAGGCAATCATACGTCGCTTCACAGACGCAATGGAGAACCACGATCATCAATTTCAAGGCTATGATCTTGTGACATTTGCGAATAGCGCGAGGTACATCGGCACTATCAACCACAACAACTTCGACACAACATGGAGGAACGTTCGTCTAGGAGGCGGCACGAGGGTAATGACTGGCTGGCAGAAAGTCAAAGAGCTGCATTTCCAGAAGCACTCCGAATCGGCAACCCATCATCCCATCTTCGGTTGGCAAGCTGGACCTGAGACTCCCATGCTAAGGCTGCTGCTGCTTCTCGATGGCGAGGCGACGGATATGGATGAGTTCGAGCTAGATCTGCTTGGTCTTTCCTGGGCGCATGTGACTATCTTTCTGATCGGAGTAGATGGATGTCCACACCATCATCGACATGCGAACGAGCTGCAGAGAATAAGCGATGTCAACCATCATGTCAGCTTTGTCGATGCGCAAGGAAATTGTCCCGAGAGGTTTGTGACGCATGAACTTCTGAAGCGGCATTTGGGCTATGAGATTTCGATGCAGGAATTTGAGCAGATGGAAGAGCTTCCGGCTTACAGCGAAACGGCGCGGTGACGAGAAAGCACGATCGAATTCGGACAGGCGTGAACCTTGAAATGTTTCTGTTGCATGCGATCTTGACTCCTTTGGGATACTTTCATTGCGCCTTTGTCTCGAGCAGCCATTTCATGCCAGCCAAAGTGTCAGAGATGAAATCTTGACTTTGGTGCAACGTTGGCCAGTTAGTCCAGAACCTGCATCTCATTATTAGCGCATATTTAGCAAGCGATATTTCAACACTTACATGTGTCCGAAACCGTCATAGACGTTCAGCCTAGTAGGAACGCCCTTCTTTTTCAGCTCTTCCTCGTACAGTAGTCCCTCGTCTCTCAATGGATCCAGCCCGGCAATCTGAAAGAATGCTGGCGGCAGATCTCCCAGATTTTCATGCAGTAGCGGGCTATACATGGGGTTGTCCGGCTCGACATTGAGATGCTCGACCTTTCCAGAGTCCTTCTCTCGGTCTTTCATCTTCAGTACTGGGTCAAACTCGGACTCAGCTCTGCTTCTACAAACATCTCTCCACTTCTCAGGGATAGCAGGCTTACTCAAAAGAGCAGGCCCGCTGAGATACTGTCCCGTCAAGGGTGGATTGAGACCTTCATCCCGAGCACGTTGTGACATTACAGCAGCAAAATTGCCTCCAGCTGATGATCCGCCGACGACGAATCCTGCTTCAAGATCTGCTGGTAGTATCTCTGAGGTAGCTGAGGCGGTCTTCGTGCACCAGAGAAGCGTATCATAGGCATCGTTGACTCCAGTTGGAAAAGGATGCTCGGGCGCTAAGCGATATTCCACATTGACGCACACCGCTCCCAAATCGCGTGCGAACATACGGCAATTCAGATCTTCGTCGGTGAGATCACCCATGCGCCAGCCACCTTCGTGATACATCACTATCAGAGGCCGGGGAGCGGACGTTTTCTTGGTAGGCACATAGACTCGCACTCGAATCGATTGGCCATCGCGTGTTGGGACTTGGTGATCAGATTCTTTAACGTCTGCTGGTATTGGTCCTGGAATTGAGTACAGGTGGCGCAGCTTCTTGAGATGTTCTGCTCTGTTGTGTCTGACCGTCTGCACACTGGCGTTTGGGTCACCTGCCGTCAAGTCCGGGAAGGGTGACCTTTCGAGAGCCTTGTTCGGAGTGAGCATCAATGTGTCCTACGCTATATCAAGATACCTACCGCGGACATATCAGGATGCATTGTATCCATTCGCGTCCGGTCGGCATCTGTTATGGTCGCCATACTGGTCTGCAAAGAACGTAGAGTTGTGCTGTGAAGACTTTCAAATCCAGTCAATCGTGCACGATGCCCAGACAAGTTCTTTGACGCGCTACTGAGGGTGCTGTGAGCTCTGCAGGATCAATATTACACCGTTCAGACGATGGCCTAGAAGAGAAGTCGCTGCGATTGCAGTCATCGTGCAGGCTGAGGTCATGCCAAGCATCTCCACCGCTGTCGACCTCACACAATCTCTGACTCTTCAATCTCTTCCAACTCTTCGTCCAAAGCAGTGTCTCGCCAACCAAATACTCATTCGCCAAGCATTATTGAAGGCACAATGTGAAGATACTTCAAGTACCCCATCGAGCATCCTCGTTGACCTTGAGCGCCACCCGTAACAGCTCCGACTCCAACCTGCATTTACACGAGATGGCAAGGCCCCTGGACCGTCAGCAGCTACACGTTCGTAGAGGATGCTATGGTTGCCAAGCTGAGCGGCCTCTCTAGTATGAGTCTCCGTCTGTCATGTGATGGCCTGTTTAGTATCATGCATCTTCTCGCGCGCTGCCACATCTCCACCATCGCGGACCCCGAGCTGTGAGCGAGCGCCTTGCAGAAACGCAGAACCACGTTCGTGTCAGTAGAACTAACCCTCGAGCCGGAAAAGCTAGAGGCCACTTCACCCATGCGACAGATCCTCTCTTCTCTTAAAAAGTTGAACACCCCATGAGATTGCAATCGATTTGTGTCGCCGTGCCGTGAAGGATCGGGCGGCTGTTGGTGAGTGTGCTTCGTACTTTTTTCTCATCCCTCACCCGCCCTCTGGACTAACGACGAGTCCTGATCGAGTCGCTCGTTTTACTCATCTTCTGCTCAGTCGACTTGTCGCCCTCGCTCCGTTCAGGAACTGCAACTTGTGCCGAGTAGTCAAGACCGAGCACTCACGCGCGTCGGCCAGTACGTATACCTCAAGCCTCACAACATCGGTACCAGCATCGAAAGACTCTCAGCTGCGCCACATCTTCACGGTCTACGTAAGTTTTCTTTACCGCAGAGCCGGAGCCAGGATCTTCGCGCCATAGTGACCAAGCTTTGGCTGGAAACGTCCATCGGTGAACTCAAATAAGGAATAGGGTGTCCTTCACAATTTCCACATACACTGTTTGAGCAAGCGCGCGGCTTCAAGCGAGTGTCCAGAACTTCCGTTGCGAAGTCCGCAGTCGATGCCATGCCGAACCAAGAAAATCCAACACTTGAGATCGATGCTGATGCAGATTGACGCGTTGAGCAGGTGATTGTGGGCATGAACACGAAAGTAGGGAGAGATGAAGAGAAGCATGAGCTGATTAGATGTTGTACTGTCTGTCAACGACATTCTGATATTAAGTCTCTGGATTGATTATGTCCATCTCTCGTCATGAATCATTTTTGATGTCTGGAACACAGAAAGTAGTAGAATCAACGCCTAACAATGCTCCACACCTCAAACGTCGTACATTATGTACAAAATTTCCCGTTCTGAATCCGGTGCTGCTACTGCTTGCTTTTGTCTTTCTGATACAATTACGCATTAGGAACCGCTTGTTGAGTGGAGTTGGCTCCGCCGGATTGTCCCTTCGTGATGTCCACGAGAGGAATGAAAGGCGAGTATTCGGGGAAGTCATTTGGATCTGATGGAGGCTGGGCGCTGGACGTGACGACAGAAACAACGAAGCCGTCAACAGATCCGGTGTCGATGCTCTTGCCATCCTGGGCAATGCGCCATTCCAGGTTCTTGGTGAGGTATGGGGCAACAATGATTTCTGCCAAGCTGGAGAGAAGTCCGCTGCCGCCACCGACCATGTTCTGGAGAGTGCGGGTGAGTGGGATGGAGCCTGAGCAGATGAGGTCGTGATCGGTCTTGCCTGGCTGCGACATGACACCCATCGTTCCAATGAGGTTCTTGTCGGTAGTCCAGGTAGATGGGTCCTCAGAGCCTGGCTTTCCGTTGAAGACCAGGACATTGTAGGTTCCGTTAAGAGTGTAACGAGGAGTCTGCACGTTGGCGACGTACTGGTAGAGAGATCCGTTGGATGCTGCGAGTGGGTTGCCAGGGAGAATGTCAGCGACTTGAGCAGCAGCGCTGGATGCTGATGCAAGAGCGCTGGTCACAGATGAAGACTGTGGCTCGGCGTCACGCTTGGAAGAGCCAGCAGTGGCACTAGCACTGGGTCCGTAGAGTCTGTTGACATATCCTCGAATGGCGGTGGCGCTGCCGTCACTGTTTGCAAATTCTGGGTAAGTGTACTTGAATGCGCTGGTGGTGCTCCGGACATCGTTGGTGTTCCAGAAGCTGCCGTCAGCCTTCTTGAATGGAGTCAAAGGAGATTGGGAATTTTGAGTCGAGCCCTGAGCAATGGTCCAAGTGCTGTGTGGAGCGACCTGAGATGCTCCATATGAGTTCGGGTTAAGAGCCTGCCACATAGCGAAGATTCTGTCGACGTTGCAGTGGTGAAGCCAGAAAATTGGATCGAAAGCTGCAGTTGGCAGGTAAGTCATGTGGCCACCAGAGACCGAGCTGGTTCCTGGACCGCCGGAAAGGGTGTGGATAGTGTTGTGGATCCCCTCAAGCGAGTTGGAGCAGCCAGAGTTGGATGAGCCGGCATCATCGTTGGAGAAGTAGAGATAAGTCTTGCAGTTGGTGAAAAGCTGGTAGATTTGATCCTGCAAACTCTGACGATTCTGGGACATGGCATCAACCGCACCCTGAGTGTTACTGGCAGCGTTGGCGCTGTTGCTGTTTGGGTAGCGGTAGCTGCGAGTCCAGGTTGTGAATGGTCCGTAGTACATCTGGCTCCGTTCGGTGCTCTTGAAGTCGTATCGGAAGAATGGGTTCGTGATCGTCTTTGATCCCGTGGGTCCGTTGACAGTGACCTGAACATCGGTGACGATCAAAGGCAGAACCGGGCGACCTGAAGGTGGCTTTGCAGCCCAGTCCCAGTATGGCAGACGCAATTGGGTCGCAGCGGCAACCATGGACGCTTTGCTGCTGGATGGGTACTGATTTGCAATGTTCATGGCGACCTTGAGAAGTTCCTGCTCAAACAATGCCAGGTATGCGCGGTGCCATGCAGGGAAGTGAACGGAATCGTGTGTACAGTATCCATCAGCTCCACCGCATGAACTACATTGGCCGACATTGTTGTAGTTGACTCTTGGTACACCGTGAATACCAGAAATGGCGAAATAGCTGCTCTGACCGCTCGAAGTCATGAATTGGTTCATCGCAAGAACGAGGAGAGTCCATTGGTTAGGCTTTGTATCCTTCAATTGCCTAATTTCCAATCGAGGGTATGTAGATCCGCTGGGAGTGACCAGGGCAACGTTTGATTGTTGTCGCTTTTCCAGGACATGGCTCTGCTCGTCTGGGTGAACTGGATGTGCGAGAACTGAAGTGCAGGCAATTGCCGCGGCGGAGAGAAAGGTAAAGAACTTCATGATTAACGAAAAATGAGGAAGAATGGGATTTTGTAAAGATCGTGAGTGGTAAAAGAGAAACGAGGGTCGGGGTGTAAACACCCAAGCACGTATGTCAGAAGTATCAAGCCTGGAGAACGGACGTAAGGTTGATGGGTGAGGGAAGTACTTGAAGGGAGATTGCTTTGGACAGTCCAAAGCGGGAGGCGTCGCGACCGTTCTTAGTGAGATAAGTATGGAGTGCTAGTACGCGGATCACACGAGGTCTCGCTTGGCTGGACACTTGGTCCACTGGTGCATCAGCGGAGGGAAGGGTAGCCATGCGGCGCTGCGCCAGCCGTGGCTGTCATTCGTGTTCGGAAGCAGGACTCGCTGAATAGGGGGAGCATCGACGAGTTTGTCGCTAGTCCAAACAATCTGTACGCTCCCTATGCGACTCTCAGCGAACCAAAGCTGTCGTATGACGAATGGATGCAGCAGGTCAGGGCGTACTGAGTCTTCGTTTTGCAGCGTCCATTATTTTGGTCTCATTGGCTGCGAAAACAGGTTCATTGCGCAGTGTCGTATCGAAAAGAATAGCCAGTCATCCTCCGACAGGACGAGCGCCGCGGTTGGCCAGAAGCCCCAGCCAAGATGCAATGTTTAATTGAACACGTGCTGAGGCGCTTCTACGCTTGGCTGGAAGGGGATCCCTCAACCGCCTCCTGGCAAACCTTACTGACTTGTTAAAGCTTGTCATCGCGGCGGACAAGACGAGAACAGCAGCGACAAGTCTGAGATGCCGGTCACAGAAGCGACATGTCGTGATAGTAGAAGACCAGGCAAGGGACTCACTCAGCTGTAGACGCCTGTTTTCGTATCGGTCTTGGCCCAGAAGTGTGGTTACAGGCACATGGCAAGGAGTGCTCTGTCCTCCCGACCAACGCTGGCGCGCGCGTGTTGTGCAAGACATTCTGGTACTCGGAACGCTGCGCTCAACAGATCTCGGCGCATCGGTGTCTCATCTGTCCATGACATGTCGCGCAGGACGCCCGGCCAGCAGCCGATGCTCGTGGCCGCCTTATGGCAGCGAGTCAGCGATTGGGTGAGGAGGGAAGAAAAGTCGCTGACCCCCAAAATAGAACCTCGAGAGGTCTGGAAAATCTTCGTTGCGGGGGACAAGGATGTTTCGCGATGTCACAGCTGACGGCGTAGGGGCTAGCGTAGACACGCGATGGGGAAGTGCTTAACGATGTGGCTTCTTCTCTTTTTCTTCCTCACGAATAGGCACCTTGAGCACAAGGTTTCCAGCCGCTTAGCATATATAAGAAGCCGCGAACAGCGCCGTTTTAGTAGTAGCAAGTAAATAACTATCGTAACGGTTAAATTAAGGTTAAGTAGAGGGTTTTAGTAGTATCTATAGAATAATTACTTAGTAAGCAACGGAGGTACTAAGAAGCGCCTAGGGTCTTAGACCTTACTATAATTAGTAGTATAGTTAGATATCTATTATAATAGTATACTATAGTAGAATACGACTTAGATAGCTTCTTAACTAATAGTAAACTTAATAAGGATATAATCGCTATCTATAGTAGAATACTAGTAATAACTATAGTA
>AWYD02002152.1:0-31500 GCA_000504365.2 Pseudocercospora pini-densiflorae CBS 125139
GAAATAGATATTCTTTACGGAATTCGTCGTTAGAGAGGATAGGTCGAGAGTCGGCTCTAAAAGATTAGGGTTTTTGTCGGTAAGAATAGCGTACTTTTACTCGGAAGTGCTTAGACGCTGTATACTTATTGCCATTACCGACTCGGCCGCGCTCTCGCAGATAGCAGATCTGTCAAGAGTACGCCTCTATACCGGATTCAATCAAGTGTTTAGGGCTTCGCTTCAAAAGTTGCCGAGAATACTTGCCATGAGGTCTAGGCGCAACGATACTTCGCTCGTCTGCAAATCAACACGCAAGAGAGGACGCGATGCCTCAGATGTACTCCGCACATGGCAATCTAGACGGCACATTGACATGTCGCTTGGCTTGCTCTTTTCTGTGAGCCACGCCAGTCTATCCTGCTTCCGAACCACACCCGGTGGACAGACCAGGGCGGAGATGCTTGTTGACCAATACCAGTCCAGCCTAAATCTGGGGCCCCAGACCGCAGGTGTCAGTGCTGTGTGAGGACTGTGCATTGATATAGACAGGTTCTCTCAACAGTCCGACAGAGCGGACTCCGTCTCGCCATCTCGCCATACCTCTTCCCACCTTCATATCACATCCCCACGACGTGTGCTGTTCACGATGTCACAATGGCGGCATGCATTCTCGCTTTCGAAGCAGCAGGTCGCTGAGGCCACACCACCAGGCACGACCAAACTCGTCGGTACGTGTTCTCGCACTGTGTCACCCAAATGGTGTCTTGCATCACCATGTAACGAACCAGAAAATCGAACTCCATCTCCACAACCTAGCACTTAGCTATAATGACCATTGGAACATCAACTGACTGATTTGGTAGAACATGAGAACCACGATCACATCGCACTAATTCCACCACCGACCTTAAGCCCAAGAGACCCTCTGAACTGGCCACGATGGCGAAAATGGATTGTCCTCCTGATCATGTCAATCTACTGTGGATCGGCAAACTTTGCTTCAGCATCTGTTGCTCCAGCTCTCACACTCCTCATGGCGCAGCTACCACAAGCATGGCATCGGCCACCTCCAGCATTCAGCAATCTTACTCATCTGGTCGCCGTCAACGTGCTCATGATTGGGCTGAGCAACATCATATGGGTGCCGCTTGCCAACACCTTCGGACGAAGACCGATTCTTATCATCGCCATGGCAATAGGTGTTGCCGCCACCATCTGGTGTGCGGAAGCTGAAAGCTTCTCCAGCTTGCTCGCGGCGCGAGCCATACAAGGCTTTGGACTTGGCCCTGCTGATACTCTTGCTGCCAGTACAGTCGGTGAGGTCTTTTTCGTGCATGAGAGAGGACGAGCGATGGTAAGTGGTCCAGAGAACATTCAAAAGCATCGAAACGAGACTGACCGCACTTTACAGGCTGTGTACACCCTCTTCCTTTCCGGTGGCTCATTCGTTGGCGGATTGGGAGGTGGCTACATCGCAGCATTCCAAGGATACAAATATATCTTCTGGATCAGTCTCGCACTTCTCACTTTCTGCTTGGTAGCCGAAATTCTCCTCGTACCTGAAACGACCTTCGACCGCGAAGCCCAGCTCCTACGAGACCACGAATACAACTCCGGCGAGGGTGCCATCGGCAAAGAGAAGAACACCGTCGAAATGATCGAACAGGCATCAGTAGCACCCTCATACCACGACGGACCTTTCACCTTCGGCCAAAGCCTCAAAGTCGGAATCTACCGCGGCAACCTCTTCCGCAACTTCCTCGCACCATGGTATACCCTCCTCTTTCCAGGCACATGGGTCGTCATGCTCCATTATGGCGGCCTTCTCGGAGGACTAGTCACAATCTCAACAGTCGGTCCCCAATTCCTCGCCATGCCACCCTACCTCTGGGGCAACAACGTCGGTCTCCTCAACCTGGGAGGACTCATCGGCGCGCTTTTGGGAGGCGCAGTTACATTCTTCCTCGTCGATCTTGCAACAAAACGCCACGCACGCAAAGAATCCCACGGTCTCGCAGAACCTGAATCTCGCTTGCCAGTCATGTTCCCAGCCCTCTTCCTCGCAACGACAGGAATCTGGACCTTCGGCTTTTGCGCCGCTAACCCCTCAGAACACGCTTGGGCTGGCATGTTGGTTGGGTTCGGTATGATCGGTGCAGGTATTACGCAGATTCCATCTGTAGGGTTTAATTATCTGATTGATGCGTATCATGTCGTTGCGGCAGATTGTTTTGTCATGACGACGATTATGCGAGCGGTTGTGAGTTTCGCTTGGACGTTTTTCGTGAGTGAATGGATTGGGAAGGAAGGTGCTGCGTTGCCTTTTGGGATTTTTGGAATGATTATGGGTGTGTTTGCGCTTTTGACGATTCCGTTGTGGTTGTTTGGGAAGAGGATGAGGATTGCTACGGCTGGGTTGTTGCCGAAGATTGAGGAGTAGTCTTCATAGCAAGAAGCAGATTGCAAATGTGGTCAACGACGAAGTCCAGTAATTGTGTCTCTTCTTTTGCCTCTGTCCTTCTCACAAGCAACCAACTTGATACGCGTCTTCAGATCTCAATCAGAGGGCTTGGCAGCGTCTTCGACTGTGGAGCGCATTCTGTGTGCGCGATTTGGGGTTCGGTCTCCGTCTAAGTCTCTGGTGGGGCGCAGAAATTGTCTTTCGAGACAAGCTGGGAATGGGGTCGAGGATGAAACGTCGACACTGAGTCTGCAATAAGAAGTTTTGTGAATCGAGCCATGCTTGTTCAACCATGAACGTTCTAGATTACAAGCACATATTCTTCGCTTGAAAGCATCCATCGCTCATCGTTCTCGTCATAATACCATAAATTCATTCATCTCGACGTCCTTGATTCGTCTTTCAAAACTTCTGCTGCTGCGCAATCTCCCTATCCCTCTCCGTCATACTCCCAGTAAGCGACGCCCTCCTCTCCTCCTGCAACTTATCCTGATACTGATGTTCCGCAGCCTTAGTGTGCATCTGAGATGCAACATAGTTCTCAGTGGCCTTATCATTATTCGTAAAGAAGCATGCGAGGATGATCGCAGTTCCAGAGAAAGCTGCAGACACCAAGAAGACTGTGCTGCCGGCTTGAATGAAGGCTTCTTGCCACGGGTACTGGACTGCTTGGCGGATGGCTGGGGTGAGGCCTGCAACGGTGTCGTAGGAAGCTTTGGCTTGGACGGCTTGGTAGAGAGCTGGGAGAGAGGAAGCTGGGAGGCCGAGAGATGTGGCAACGGGACCGACGTTTGCTGGAATTGTTTGGTCGAGGCGGTTGGAGAGGGTGGCGGTGTAGATTGCGACGGCGATGGCGGAGGTGAAGTTACGGATCTGGGAGGGATGTCAGTACATGTTGTGAGTGGTGGAATATGTTTGTAAACACTCACACTACCGCAGAGACCACCACCCTCACCAATCTCCTCCTGAGAACGCAAGTGGAAGGTTGAAGTAGTGGTGGAAATACCCTCGAGCAGTCCCATGGCGAAAGCTCCTGGAACCAGAAGACCAACGGTAAGATGGCGATCACCAAGGTTGGCAGAGCAAGAAGTCATCAGCGCACATCCAGTAACAGCAGCACCAATAGCGCACCACTTTGGACCAATGAACCACTCGAAGAAACCATGGCAGATCTGAGCGAAGACGAAAGCCATGGCAGTAAGACCAGCGAGGGTTCCAATATCGTAGGTGCTGATCTCTCCTCGTGCGTAGTAGACATTGTTGACGACTTGTGGGAACACGATTCCGAAACCGTAGTACACGCAGGCTCCGAGACCATTGTTGACAGCAGCGCACATGAATCTTCGGTTCTTGAAGAGATGGAGTGGGAGGTATGGCTCCTTGCCTCGCTTCTTGATCATGATTTCGTAGGCTGGCAGGATGAAGAAAAGGGTGATGCCACCGGCGACTGTCGTTCCGATAACTTGGCCGGAAGTCCATGGGTATAAGACACCGCCCCAGTTGAGACCGAAGATGAACATGATGAGCCCGGCGGTGTACAAGCCGACGCCAACCCAATCGAAGTGCAGCAGAAGATCCTTCGCCAGCTTCTGTCTGTGAAGCATAGAGAAGGTAGGTGGATGGTAGAAGAAGAACCAGGCCAGAATACTGGTGACGTTGATTGCGATCAAGAAGTAGAAGGAATTTCTCCAAGTTCCTGGGTACTGAAGAAAGCTGTATGCGACTCTGGCGGAGAGCGGCGAGCTGGGAACCGTCATGAGGTAGCAGTAAGAGTTGGCCAGGTATCGATATTTCATCGGCACAAGCTCTGCAACGACCCAGAAGAAAGACTGCTGGAAAGCGACCGCCACGCCAATAAGCGTCTCTGCACCGATGATCGTGTTGACGTTCATTGCGACGGCACCGACAATTGAGCCCATGAGTCCGAGGAAAGATCCGAAGATGAAGAACCATCGTCGACCGAAGATATCAGAGAGTTTGCCAACCATCAAGAAGAACACAGCACCACCACAGATGTTGACGAGCGGTACCCAGTTGATGTTTGGTGAAGGTCCGATGTCTGCGTCGATGGCTCCGAGAATTGGTGCGACGAGACCGAAACCTGATTTCACATGTCAATTCTCTAGTTCTCATGCTTCGTGCAGTAATGCTTTTACCTCCAATGCCGCCCATAAACGCCATACCGATGGCGAACATGGTACCGATGTAGTTGACGGAAAGCCAGTACTTTCCATCAATCTGATCAGCATTTCTGCCCTTGGCTTCCTCAGCACGATCATCATCCTCTCGGTGGTTCATGATGGTAGCATCGCCAACGTAGTCGCGTGGGTGTTGTCCTCCATGCTCAGCCTTCTGATCGTACTCATGGTGCTCGACAACACCACGATCAGCAGAGAGTCGTCTCTTGATGGCGTCCATGATGATAGTGACCGACTGACTCCAAGGGGTAGACAATAGGAAGCCTAGTCTAAATCAATAGCACAGGAGATGAGAAAGGGGAGGGCATAAAGGTGAGGAGAACGCTCATATTTCATTGCCTCGTAAGAAGCCATAACAGAAGATGTGTAGCTTCCAGATCGCCGGGTCGAGGCAATAGCAACGTGCTTGTGGGGATAGCGTCGGGGTAGACCCAGACTTCTCCAGACTTCTCCAGACATGTGCATATCGATCTAAAGCATCGTCGACAATCACCAAAGGTGCACCAAAGGTGCTTGAGAAGGATTGAAAGCCTCACACGTGGCGATGGCGCCTGCCCCTCGCGTTGAGTTTCTCACCATTCCGAGGAGGGTTTTCGAAGCAGGTGGAGGCCAGCAGTAGTGTTCTGGGGCAGCAGGAAATCTTACGCGCACTGGCATGAGAGGAAATGTGCCGAGTGGCTGTCTGTTGCACGAGACGGGTCGAGCATGTTTAGGTGGTGGTTGATGGATGACGGGCTGGAGTCTTGCAGAGGTGAAGTCGAGCTGCGGTGCGATCCCGCTGAATCCCTGCAATTGAAGATTCATGTTTCACGACTGCCTGCTTCTCTTTCTTCCGACTTTAAACGCATCCATCGTGACTTGTTGCTTCTTGTCGTTCGACATATCGTTTTTCCGCTTTTACGATGTCCTTTCCAGCACTTTTTGATCGATTTCTGCTACGACTATGCCCCGCCTCGAGGAGTTTGGTTTTGACTGAGGCGTCCCGCTTCGTTCCGCCTTTCTACTCTCAGTCTCAGCTACCGTGTACAGCGATTGGACGACCAATTATATGGTTCGAATTATGCCGCCGCATAGACAAGTCTAGAACTCGAAGCCACTGAACTGCAACAATGCCAAATTGTCGGGCAGGAACGAACCGCTTCCAAAGATACGGGAGTAGGAAATAAGATAGGTTGGAAAAGACCTCTCTACTTCTCGCGTGAATCGCTGCATCTGCGAAGAAGAAATGGATGGCATGATTACGAGATCGTAGCAGAGGTTTAGACCTCGATCTCTCGAGGTGCAGGTGCTTCTTTGGTCATGAAGTATTGTGAAGTACTTGCTTCATGCGTACACATTGTTTGCAGAGCATGATCGCTATATGCTACAGTGATTCATGGCGCGGATGTCGTACAGCACGCAAGCAGCAAGCCAATCGTAAGCTTTCTGGAACTCTAGATGGTAGCATCTCTGCAGTCGTTAGTCTTCGGTATTCACAAGTCAAGTTGCTCATGCGATAGACGTGTGCTTCGATAGCAGATATGGTACAGAACTGCTGCGCGGAGGCGACATTTCGCTGTGCTGCTTCACGTTGCGTTGGTGTGTGATTCCGAGCTCATACCGTATGTCTCAAATTGGAAGCTGATGCAAACGAGGAAGACGAGGCTGCAATCACCGCGTGCACAGGGGTCGACAGCGACGCAAAGCTGCGAAACCTGCCACGCGATAGGGCGTTCGATACCTGTGCAATGATCGACTTCCGCCCATGCATCTTAGTAGGTCCCGCGGTCCGTTCTGACCGCAGATGATGCCAAGTCATTCCGTCGCATTATCGTCGATCAGCAGCAGATGGCCAGGAGGTTCCGCAAATCCAATACTGATGTTGCTGACCGCGCGAGCGGCACGCGCGAGCGTATCCGACTCATGGTCCGCTGTGTAGGGTTTGTGAGCACTTGGCAAGTCAAAGATCGATCGTGGTGGTCAGCAAAAGCAAAAGTGCCGACGAGGGCTGACGAAGGCTTGCAGGCCATGCTTTATGCTTTCCTCTCTACCAAGCGCCTCGCTAAAACAAATTTTCAGATCATCTAATCATCAACAGTGGGCTTGATCGTGGCTGTACCTGCTCGACCCAAACGAGCAGTCCACAGCTGCGAGGCTGCGCTTCCCGCTGCCCAATTGGCGAAAGCGAGAGTGGTAAGCAGGTTCCTCAAAGCCCTCCAATATCTCTCAATCAGTGCCTCAGCACGGATCAGGCTCTCCTTAGAATGGTCGTAGTAGACAGTCTCCTCGAGATTCTCGTCTGCCTTTCCGATTCCTCACGACAGATCAAAGCCCGCTCCGCTGTTGACGGCAGCGAGCAATTTCTCTTTCAAGACGGCCTCGCTCTTATACATCGGCAGCTTTAGGAGGTTAACGCAGGTACTCGTCGTGGGATATCGATTCTCATCGCTTCCGCTATCACGGATGGAGAATCTCGGATTCAGGTGCCCGAATCCCAGAAGTGGTCCACGAGGAGTCGAAGTGACGAACTTGAGCACCTTCCTTCGATCTTGATCTTCCATCTTCTGCATGACATTCCAGAACATTTGCACACTTGGGTGTTCCATTCCATCGTTTCCAATGACATACGTGCCACCATACTGTGTGTTGCGACGAAGATCATTGACGTCAATACCAGCAGCGGCACCACCGATGAGGGTCTGGAGCTCTGACTGGTTGAACATGCTGAGCCAGGAAGGTTGAATAATGTCGCCGAGACCCCGAAGAAACATGCGCGTCTGCTGGAAAGCCTGCCGCGCGAGCCGATATGCTGCGATCTGGTTGATGTACCGAAGACGGTTTTCGTTGGTGACGGCGATGTTACCTCCATGCGGCACTAGGTCGACTTCAACAATGCGCTTGCTGTCCGGTGGTCCTACCTCATCGTTCACAGAGAAAGTCATACCCAATTCTTCCGCGTTATCGGCGTTCTTGACTTGGAGTAGGCCTCGGTACAGACCCTCGTCCAGCTCACGGAGATCGTTGATGTTTGGTCTGTAGTGCGATTCAGATCGTGCGCTTCCAGTGCCGCCTGTCAGCGCCCACTTCTTCAAGAAGAAGCCAGCGAAAGAGACGTCCACAAGAATTCCTTCGTACAAACACTTTCCGATAATGCGACCGAGAAACTCGTACTGCCTGCCAAGATCGCGACATGCCTCGGCGACCTCAGGCGACCTCTCGCTGAAGCCGTATAGCTGGTGTTGCAACTTCAGATCTTCGAAAATAGTGGGATTGGGATACAAGAGGTGCTCCTCGTTCTCAACAAAGAAGCGGTGGCCGGATGCCGTCGGGTCTTGGTCGAAAGCCTGGCTGATGACACTGGTTAGGAACTCCTTGGTGACTCCACCTCCATCGATACCTGCTTCAGGCATGTCCCACTGATCGAGGAATGTGATCTGAATAGGCTCTTTGAGGTCTGCACCCAGCTCGTAGAATTGTTCGTAGGCGTCCTGAAACTCCTGGGTGCGCTTGACCTTAGCATGATGTCGTGCCAGAAGATCTCGAGGTGGCCCTTGCTGAGGTTGAAACATCATTTGCTGTCGCCAAAGATCTGGGTCTGTGGTGCCAAAACGCCGCTTCTCCTGGTCGAGGCGGACAAACTGTCGGAAGATCTCGACACGAGTGCGGAAGGGTATGAAGAATGGCATATTCTGGAGAATTTCCAGCTTCGGCGCCATTGATTCCAGATACCGTCGCCTACTCGCCTTTCGTTGGGCACGCGCTCTTGCTTCTTGTGACCGAAGTACCCGAGCGTAGGAGCTCGCACCTGTGCGTGAAGTGTCAAATCGATCATTAAAGTCGTCGTCGGAGTCTTCATCCTTGTCCTCATCTTCTTGCTGTTGGATGACGTGTCTTGACTCTTCCTCGATGACCACGTCCTGCGTAAAGGCGTCCATATTGAATCGCTCCGTCATCAACCAATGGCCTTTCGGCAGGAAGTTGCGTCGGGAGTCGCGTTCGTAGACAGCACGCAGGAGACTGGTGACCACGCCTTTCAAGTAGTCTACTGTGAGGCCAGGAAGCTGTGCAACGAGCAGGGGTGAGTCGTTGGTCGAAGAATCGTTGCTCGGCGGTGCGTTTCCAAACCGGCTTTTGGTTGTAAAGAGTGAGCCCTGATCTCTTGCTGGCAGAGCATCTGAATTATTCAAGCTGCCAGCATCGTAGACCAGTGTGAAGCCAAGATTCTTCAAGAAAGTCACCAGATTGGCAACATCTGGCACAAGAACAGCGCTGTTCCTTTTGCTGACAGGACTCTTCCCCATGAACTCCTCGTCGTCCATGATCTTGAGGTCGAATGAGAACATCTCTAAAAAGACAAGTATTATAGTCCAGTCATCTCGTTCGCGTGGTGAGGGAGTTCTGTTCTTCAGAAGCTGGACTACACCCCGGGAGGAAGACCAGATTTCCGAGAAGACCTGCGTCTGCTTCGTCGCATGCCATAAGTAAGTCGTGGGTGAAGGGCTGTCGACCCGAGTTGGCCCAAGGTGCAGCCACATGCGGATCTCGTCTGATCTGCGTGGGAAGCATCGTAGCAATGTCAGAGCATAGCCGGCAAGTGCTTGAGCGTCGCGATTGCCGGACAAGTTCTGCTTGCCTACCAATAGATTACGTATGGACTGCTGGTCCAATAGCGAATTGACCTGTTTCTGCATGAAAGTGTTCAGAGGCAAGCCAGACTGTACGCTGGCCAAGATATCATTGTCATAAGTGGTGTTATCGAGATCAAGCGGCGTGCTTTCGAAGTCGATGCTATCTGCGAGAGAACCAAGCAGTTGACTGACAGCACTCATGAATGCCATACTTGATCGATTCTCGATGAGGGAAATCAGGTTGCCGAGGAGCCATATTCGCGATCTCGTCGTCAAGTGTTGCTGTGAGTTGCGAGCTTTAGATCCGGGAAGAGACGCCTGTGCCAAGCGAGAAGCCACAGCCTCCGATAAAGCCTCCGCATCGATGGCTGTTCGGAGCAGACTGGTAGTCTCTTGATCCAGCGGTCTCGCAAGTAACACTGCTAAACCCTCATATGCCTGACGAGATTGGAGCGGGGCGAGAAGTGCTCCCTGCAAGGAATCCCGAGGCAAGTCTGCTCCGCTTGAGGTGAGGGCTTCATAGTAGTTCACAGCGTCCTCGGAGCTGAACGGTGTTTGTCTCGCGGCAAAGGTCAAGATGCCTAGCACAATTCGATCATTGTCACGATCCGGCTGTACCCGTGCTCGGAGTGCTGATATGCAGGCTCTCTGAAGATTCGAGTACGCGCGAGACCACTCATCACCTTTGCACTGCACTGTGTCACTTGTGGTGATTTGTCGCGTCCCGTACCAAGCAAGTCGCTTAACATCGCTTGGCTCTCTTCTGGGACTGAAGAATAATAGCAGGCGCCGAAGCTGCCTAAGACTCTCGTCTGCTGTGCTGTATGCTCCGTTTGCTCTTTCCTCCTGCTCATCCCAGATCTGTCGCCATATCTTGAACGTTCTCCGCCGGCTACTGTGACCTCTGAATGTCTTCTGAACCTTTGATGCCGCCTGTATGCGCTCCCTCTGAATTTGACGATTGATGCGATCCTGTTGCGCTGATGCGACTGCTTGCTGCGCCCCACTTCCGCCGCCGCCGGTGGTTCCGTTGCTTTTGGCGAAAGGATTGCCAGGTCTACCAGATAGATTTACTTGTCGAGGCCGCCGACTGTTACCAGAAAATGTCTGATACATCGTTACTCAAGCTCGTTGATCGTATGTCGATAGTGATAAAGATGCTTGCGAGACACTACCGGGGTCCGCAGCGGTTCGAAGTCAACGGTTCGGCATGGAAAGTGAGAGTCGCTATTCGATCGAAGGGAAGGTTCGGCCGTCACTTCATCTACTCATCTCGAATCCAGTCGTCTGTCTTCCGTCGTTGCCACCAATACAACGTTTGGATGGCACTTTCTAGACGATCGATGCTGAGGTAATGTCGAAGTTGAGCCGCAGCAGAGGCTAGCGGGGCGGCACGTGAAGATGCAGCCGCCGCGGACGTGAAGTCATTATCCCCGACGCAAGGGATTTGACGCTGGCGACAAACACAAAGGAGCTGCCAAGATAACCGAGGCCACCTCTTCGCGTCCTCAGCTCTCCATCATGGCCACGCGACAGTACTTATATTCTGCGCCATCGCAGACTGCGGTGGCAACGAATGGCCCGGACTGACTATATAGAGCTGGATAGCCGGTCAAGTTCCGCCATGTCTGCGATAAGCGACAACAAGCAGCCATCCGCCAGCCACGTCTCGAAAGGCGCAAATACAGTACTTAGCGAGCGATATACTGATGCGCCCAGTGAGGAGGTAGCAGGGAGCACCGACCGACCAGGAACATCAGATTCCCTTCGACAAGTCACCACCTTTGACAGTCATGCCGAAAGGACGACCGACTACCGCGTCTACAAGCGGCGCTGGCTCGGCCTTGTACAGCTGGTCCTGCTCAATATTGTCGTCAGCTGGGACTGGCTGACATTTGCCGCTATCTCTGAGACCTCTTCAGAATACTTCAGAGTCAGCGAAAGTGCGATCAACTGGCTGAGCACAGGATTCCTCTTCGCGTTTGCCGCGGCGGCTCCTGCTGTGATCTGGGTGTTGAACCACCATGGACCCAAAATGTCAATCGTCGTTGCAAGTGGGCTTGTTCTGGTCGGCAACTGGATTCGCTACGCAGGCACTCGAGCCAACAATGGCTATTTCGGCGTTGTGATGTTCGGTCAAATCGTCATTGGGCTGGCGCAACCATTCGTACTTGCCGCGCCTACACGATACAGTCAAACATGGTTCAGTGATCGAGGAAGAGTGTCTGCAACAGCCCTTGCATCTCTAGCAAATCCTTTTGGAGGTGCTTTGGGCCAGCTTATCGGACCTTTCTGGGCCGAAGACACATCTGGCATCCCAAATATGGTTCTGTACACATCTATTATATCGACAGTTGCAGCTTTGCCAGCCATCTTTATACCAGCTAAGCCACCGACACCGCCCTCAGCAACAGCAGCTGCAGAGAAACTGGACCTTCGACAAGCATTCCGCGAACTTCCCAGGAACGGCTCCTTCTTCCTCATTCTCATACCATTCTCCGTCTACGTTGGCTTCTTCAATGCCACGTCAAGTTTGATCAACCAGATTTTCGAGCCATACGCCTTCTCTGAGACAGATGCAGGCATAGCAGGTGCCTTGTTGATAGTGGTCGGGCTCGTTGCTTCAGCGATTGTCTCGCCCATCATTGATCGCACCAAGGCATTCTTACTCGCCATCAAGCTTCTGGTACCGCTCATTGCAGTGAGCTACACGATTCTTATATTCATGCCGCAGACAAGAGAGATCGCTGGCCCTTACGTTATCTGCGCACTGCTTGGCGCAACAAGTTTCAGCCTACTGCCCACTGCTCTGGAGCTTTTGACTATTGTCACGCACCCCGTCAGTCCAGAAGTCTCAAGTGTGGTGGGATGGATGGGAGGTCAGATCCTCGGAGCAGTGTTCATCATCATTATGGACGCACTGCAGGGCAACTGGAGCGGAGAACCACCAGAGTCGTTGAAAAGTGCTCTTGTCTTCCAAGCCGTCGTGTCCTGGATCGTCGTCCCATTTCCAATGCTGCTTGGTGTTTGGAAGTTCAGAAAGATTATCATCGGCAACGATATTCCTGATGAGGTGACACGAATCTATTCGACTTGAGCTGCACAGACATAACTGTCAAGGGCCCAGATGCGTCGCTTTTGCCATGCTGCAGTACACGTGCTCAAGCGTGGTCGTTTTGAGACCACATGACTTGCTGTCACAAGTGGCATGGTCCAACATGGATAAAGAGCCCCCCGGGGGTTTTGTCTAGCGTGACTGTTCTTCGGCCGAATCCGGCGACTTTATGGCATCAGGATCTTCTTTGTGCAACATCCTATGCTATCAACATGTTGTCCTGGCTCATCAGTCGGTCGAACATTGTAGCAGATAGCCTCCAATCATGACACCGAAGACCCCGACTCGCCATCAGACTAGGTCTGCAGTCAAGCCCCCTCCAGCTCCAAAGAAACGCAAGCCATATATCGGCACACCGCAGAAGTCGTCACCAATGACTCCAACACGCGGACCAAAGCACAAAAAGAGCGCCAAACGAGTTCCGCGCGCAGGATCCCTCAAGAGGATCAAGCTTGATGCAAGCCAAAACATTGAGCTCCAGAAATTCATTGAGATCAGAGAAGCAATGGGTCACCCCTTGACGCGAAGCGGCGTGCATCTATCTCGAAAAGGCCATTACCGGCTTTTCGAGCTGCCTTGAAGTGGTGTGGAGCGGCTTACACTGGAGTATTTGATCGTCTCTAGCAAATATAAGTCACGATCTACTATAGAATTATGCCGTTGTCTTCTGTCCTTGCGCGAGCCGATCTAATCTCCCAGCCACACATTTACGACTCGTGTGTCCAGAACACATTGTACTGGACTGAGAATGTGTGACGCAGCACAAGCATGTCGTGCACTCCAGAGCCAACCACGGCCTTTCCGTCACAGCATTTCACTGCGTGTTGACCTGTTGTGCAAGTCTCGTGGTCTACATGTACGATATGTGTAGCTAGGTCCCAGATCACCGAAATCCAGAGCAAACAAATCCTTCTCTACTTCCTTTCCAATCAAATTATTATCATGATAACCAGTCGTCCGTTCGATGAACATGTTCACCGCCATCTCGTGCCTTGGTAGTAAAGGCAATGCGCTGTTTAAGTAGTGCGAGAGGTACCTGCATGAACGGACCGGGATAGCTTCAAACTTACGCAGCCACTGTGGGGAAATTCAACGACGCCACGCGTTCTGCTGCTTTTGCCCTTTGGCGACAAGGGATTCGTCGCGAGATCGGTCGCAGCGTTGCGCTCAGCCTTTCACTACATTCGCTCACTGGGAATACTATGGCTCATTGAGCACTTTCACTTCGCTGTTTGTGCTTGCTGATGCTCGCTGCGCTCACTTCGCTCGCTACGCTCGCTGACATTCGCTTGGCAAACCCCGGCAATCTGGACATGAGATCGTAGCATCGAGGCTTCTATTTTGGGCGAGCTTGTTGAGGCATACGGACGGCAACGATGAACGTGAGTGACTCCTCGCAACACCGGCGCACTCTGCCACGAGCGCCGTAAACAGTATGCGCAAATGGCAAATGCTGACTTCCACGCAGCTTTTCGCATTACCGCCGGCACTACTGGCTGCAATCATCGCCTTCTCTTCCTCCGCGGCGCATGCGCAGTACCCACCGCCGCCGTCATACGATAACATTCTTAGGTCGCCTATAGACCAGAATGTCACTGTCGCATACAAGCAGCCGACCAATGGCACTTGCACGACCGCTTTCGAGACGCAGAAACAGTATACGGGATACATAGGCATACCGCCGTACACACTCGCTCCTATACAGCAGAATTACTCGATCAATACTTTCTTCTGGTTTATAGAAGCGCGGCAAACACCAGAGACTGCGCCGCTCACAATATGGCTGAACGGCGGGCCGGGTTCGAGCTCAATGTTCGGGCTGTTCAACGAGGCTGGGCCTTGTGAGGTGGTTCAGATGGCAGATGGGACATACGGCACGCAGATGCGACCTTTCGGCTTCGACCGAGCCTCAAACATTCTTTTCATTGATCAGCCAAATCAAGTTGGCTTTTCGTATGATGTAGCGACGAATGCTTCACTGGATCTTTTCGCGAATGAGGTCTATGAACCTCCGACACCGCCAAGCAAAGAGCTCCCAGGCTTCATGTATCTTAATGGCACTTTCGGGACCGCGAACGAGAATGCGGCGAAACCATATGCGACGACTGCGAATACGACCGAAATCGCTGCGGTTGCGACATGGCATTTCTTGCAGACTTGGCTGTCGACGTTCAGCCAGTACAATCCTGCGACCAGGCCGAATGTGACGACACCAAATTCGTCGGACGAAGCAGCTGGCATTCATCTTTGCACGGAGTCGTATGGTGGCAAGTATGCGCCGGTGTTCTCTTCGTATTTCGAGGAGCAAAACGAAGCTCTGGCGAATGGTCTTTTACCGGCCAATGATACCCTGGCTATCAAGCTGCAGTCGGTCAGCATTATCAATGGTCTCGTCGACGACCTCATTCAGGATTACTATTATCCTTCTTTTGCGTACAACAATACTTACAAAATCCAGCTGATCGATCAGACTACGCAGCTGAACGCCATCAACAATTACACCACCAAGTGTCTGCCAGCGATTCAATCCTGCCGTGCAGCACTGGCTACGACCTCAAATCTCTATGGCGACGACGAGCGCATCAACGACTTGTGCGAAAGCGCACAGTATACTTGTAACAATCTCACGGCCATGGCAGCAGCCGCTGGATACGATTACTATGACATTCGACAGCAATTGCCAAGCCCTGATCCATCCGCCGCGTATCAGGAATATCTCAACTATGCGTCCGTGCTGGAGGCCATTGGTGCTCCAGTGAATTACACTGAGAGCAATCGCTACGTGCAAGAGGGCTTTATCTCGACAGGCGACACCATCCGAGGTGGCGGGATCCAAGATCTAGCCGATCTCCTCAAAGCAGGCGTGCGTGTCGCATTGATCTATGGCGACGCCGACTTTATCTGCAACTGGTATGGCGGCCAAGCAGTAGCCTTCGCCGTCGCCAATGCACTTCCAGCCTACCCTGTTGCAACCGGCGTATCATCAATAGGCGCCGGCACACCACCAAGCTACGCATCAGGCTTTGCCCAAGCCGGATTCGCAGAAATTGTCGTCAATGACTCCTACGTTGGCGGCGCAGTCCGCCAATACGGAAACCTATCCTTCAGCAGAGTGTACAACGCCGGCCACTTCGTTCCTTACTACCAACCCGAAACCGCTTTTCAAATCTTTGCCCGTGTGATCTTGGGTAACGACCTGTCCACAGGCACAGACATCGATCTCTCAACTTTCATCTCCTCCGGCCCGGCGAACTCAACATATACTCAAAAAGCCCCCTCCGCTCCTGACCCGACTTGCTGGGTACGGAATTGGCAGAACTCTTGCTCTGAAGACGATACGGATGCTATGAAAGCAGGCAAAGGTCTCGTCTCTTATGGCATCTACTACCAGGATTCTTTGAGTATTAGTTTACCGAGCACGACTGTGCAAGCTGGTGTTCCCGGTAATCCCATGACTACCACGAGTAGCGGTACGAGAGGTGCGCATGGAGCTACGGATACGAGTTCTGCGTTGACTGGAGTGTATACTGCGACTGGAACACCTACTGCAAGCGGAGCTGCTGTGAGACTTGGCGTTGGGGTTGAGTTTGGAAGTGCAGCGGGTCCAATGGGACTAATGCTCGCTGGTATCATTGCTGGGATGGCAGTCATGCTTTAAAACAGTGAAGAAGAAAAGTGCGAGTATGCGGTTTCGAATCTTGGTCTGGAGTTTAAAAGGACATGGGAGCGGAGAACTCTTGGATTGGACCACGGCACGATACCCAACATCAAAAATTCGATCTATATATGTAATGTGTGCATAGCGTTCGTAGCATAGTATGACGCCCCGCCGAAGGTGCATCAAAAAGGAAGGGGAAGAAGTCTATAGTCTGTTGACAATTCGAGTATTGTCTCTAGGTGGAGGAGTTCTTGTCTTCGTCAGATTTCACTGCTCTTGTGCGTCGCGGACTGGATGTGTGGCAGGTATTAGGACATAGTAAGTTGGAATCGGATGGTTTGGAGAAAGACCGGCAGTGAGACCTTCAAGACATGGGAATGCTGTGCTCTTCATGCATTCTGCTTGATCTCTTGCTCGAGCTATTTGGTATAAACCAATTCATCTCGTACCCACTGGCGCACGTTTGGGCGCTCTACTGCGGATACTGCTCATTGAGGTATTTTCCTTCCAAACGCCTCGCTAAAACCAATAAATCCTCAAATTGTTCTGATCTCCCTACTGAGCATTCCTAGGAGCTGGATTCTACTTCCTCGAATAATCCTTGAGAATCCCCGCCATGTGGAGATTCGTCGTCTTCCCACCCCTTCGGTTCGGCTTCTTGCGGTCTTTCTTCTTCATGTTGACGTTCCTGACCTCCTTGACAACACTCGTAGGCGTGATGCCAGCTTTCTCCAAATCTGTTCTGACCTCATTTTCGTTAGCTGGTAACTTCGTCTTGGACCAGAATTCCTTGAAGTCATCGCTGATGTGGGTATGATAAGAAGGAGAATCTTGCCAGATCATGCTGGCAGAATTGTCCTTTTTGCGACGGGTTGCGAGGAGGAAATGTTGTTGTTCCAACTCGTCGATCGCAGGTCCACAATCCGGCCAGCCGTCCTTGAGCTCTCGAACGGGAATGCCTTGGGCTGTGGTTTGCTTTGCGAGGTAGTCCTTTAGCTCTTCTGCGTTTGTGACTGGGTGCTTGGGTCGATAGCGGAATGCGTCTTTGCCGGACTTCGTTTGCGACTTGGGAATGAATTCTACGCGGTCGCTGTCCTGCAGTGCGCGCTTGATGAGCGGGATCCTACGCTGCGCATCGTTTGGGAGGGAGAGATAGGCGATCAGGTCATCGAATGTGATAGCCTCCAGTTTGTTGGACTTCAGCTTCTCAATGGCGAAGTGCACTTGAGTAAGCATTTCCTCGCCATGGCTCTGCGCTGGTACGGGTGCAGTACTAAAGGCATCGTCGTGGTTGCGCTTGACGGCGTCGGAGCTGGATGTGGCTATCAGGGGCTTCGGCGTTGATGATCGGGCGGGCGCGGCATTTGCTGGGCGAGAATGAGATATATTTCTCGTAGTGGCATCGCCATATTCCTGCTTGAAACTGGCAAGCTGCTTCTGGAGGGACATGGTGGGTGGTGGATAGTGGGTGTGTTGGTGGAAGTCGAAGGCCTGGATGGTTCAGCGAAGAGTTCCAGGCCGCAGTCGGTGTAGCAGTGGCGTCAAAGCTCGTCTTGTGACTGCCGAACGTTGGTGAATGAGTGAACGAGCGTGGCCTCACTGTCACATGCAGAAATGAAAGTCGAGAGAGTCAGCCAACGTTCGTCAAAGGCAGTTGCGAACAATAGAGTTCACTATCCCGGATGCGGCTCTGCACAAGCGAAAGTCAAAGCGCGGCCCTTGTCATTCGAGCTTCGTGCAGACAACATCAAAGCCGCAACAACGCGCCTGCCAAACATCACCACCACACCGCACGCCCTCACATTGGCGATTCGCCATACCGACAAGATATACAGCGATGGTGTAGTCCGACGATAATATTACATCAACATGCGGACGCGCGCACAAGGCGAGGCCACGGCGGTCGATGTGGCCTACCTCGCGACGGCATACGGCGTGTCCGAGGTGGACATACAGACATTAATCGATGCGCCCACGACAGATCTCGTCAACGACTTCTTGCAGTCTGTCACTGCCAAGACTCAAGAATATGATGCGCTGAAGGCAGAGAAGCTGAAAGTGGATGTGGAGCTAGACAACACTGTTCGCACTTCAGAAACCAAGGTGAAGGCCCAGAAAGCAGCTGTCACTAAGGCGCACAAGGAAGTCGAGGAGCTTAGAACCAAGCTCAATGAGTCGGAAAGTGCACGGGAGGCTCTTTCCACCGAGCTCGACCAGTTGCGATCGTCATCTTCAGGCTCAACAGCAGAGACGCAGGCGCTGAGACAAAGAATCGAGAGTCTCGAGTCCTCCAATCGCGAAGCATTGGCACTTGTTGAGTCTAAGTCTGCCGAGAAGGATCGCATCGCTCAAGAGTTGTCAGAGCAGCATTCCAAGCTCTTGGCACTACGTCGCGAAATCAGTCAACTCGAAGAGAAGAATCAGTCGCTGGAGAATGCTGCTGCGTCGCAAAAATTCAAGGAGCAGTCACTACAACAGGAAATCGAATTGCTCAAGAAGAACAACGAGTGGCATGCCAATGAGCTTCAGACGCGCAGTCAGGAGCACACCAAATTCCGCAAGGAGCGCAATGCCCGCATCTCTACTCTCGAACGCGATCTTGAAGACGCCAATGCCAACGTTGAAGCTTTGAAGCGCACCGAAACGACTCTTCGACAGCGACTAGACGATGTGCAAGCTAAGGCCGACGAAGCTTTCGCACGTATTGCCAACCTGCAAGAAGAGGCCGCTAGGAAGGAGCAATCATTCAAGACCGAGCTCGATGGCAGCAAGCGACTCGCAGAACTGCAGGCACAGAATGCGGCTACCCACAAGGCTCGTTTGCAGGAGGTGCAGGCTCAAGTCGACCGGGTCAGAGACGAAGCTGCTGATGAGATTGGCCGCTTGCAGGCAGAGATCGAGACTGAGCGTGGAGACAAGGAGACTGCAGAGCGTCGCGTGGCCGAGCTTGAGCTGAATATCGAACGCCTTGAGCAGCAACCTCGTCTCTCACGACCTGGCACACCTTTGCGAAATGGCGAGCCACAAACTCCAGGCCGTTATGGATCCCGTGCAGGCTCACCATCTGCCATGCCGGGCTCGATACGGAAGGTAGTCAACGGTCTCAGCTTTACCCAACTCTACACCAAATACACCGAAGCTCAGGAGGAACTAGAAGCTGAGAGACGCCGCACCGACAAGCTTTCGACTGCACTCGATGAGCTTGTGACGGAGCTTGAGACTCGCAAGCCAGAGATTGAAGACCTCAAGGAAGAACAGGAACGCCTGGAGAACGAAGTGCTCGACTTCTCGCGACTCTTGGATGAAGCCAATGAGGCTCGAGACACTGCCATTAGAGAGTCGACACGCTGGCAAGGTGAGGCAGAGGCTGCTCTACGCGAAAGTGCCATCCGTCAACAGCAACTACGAGATATGTCTGCTCAAATCAAGATACTGCTAGTCGAAGCTCAGAGTCGAGAGCAAGGTCTAGGCGAAATGTCAGCAGACGAGCGTTTGGAACTGGAGCGCGCCGCTCGTGGTGAGCTCGACGATGACACCCTTGATGCCATGACAAGCACGGGACGATTGATCTCTGAACGCCTGGTCATCTTCCGCGGTGTGACAGATCTCGCAGCACAGAACGAGAAGCTCCTGCGTTTGACTCGCGAGCTTGGTGAGAAGATGGAGGGAGACGAGGCACGAGACAAGGCGCGACAGTCGGCTGCCGATGCCGAGGAGCTGGAGAGCTTGAGACAACAGGTCGAGCGGTACAAGGACGAACTCCAAGTCACGGCTACTCAGATCGACAGCTATATGAAGGAGCGCGACATGTTCCGACGCATGCTACAACACCGTGGGCAGCTTCATCCTGATGCCGATCTTCAATCGATGTTCGGACAGAGCATCGCGCCTGGCACACCGATGCGCAACAGTGTGGGCCCGCCAGCAACACCACGCAGCAAGGACGTGGAAGACCTCAACAAGCTATTGAAGGAGCAACAAACATTCTTCGATCAGTATCGAAATGAGTCTGCTACCGACCGTCGGCAGCTCAAGGAGCAGGTTGATAGCTTGACACGAGAGAAGAGCACACTCCAAGCCGATCTCGCTCGTGCACAGTCTCAGCTTACTCTGGCCTCCGAGCGATACGACATGCTTCAATCAAATTTCACTGCATTGCGTAATGAGAACAATGAGTTTCAGAAGCGTTCTCAACAATTGGCTGAACAAGCCGCGAAGCAGGACCTTCGTACTCAGCAAGTGGCGGAAGAGCTCGTGGAGGCTCGATCAATGGCTGAGTCTTTGCGGAATGAGAATGCCAACACGAAAGCCGAGAAAGAGCTCTGGAAGCGTATTGAGACCCGGCTCAATGAAGAGAACAAGACGCTTCTGGATGATCGATCGAGACTGAACAAGCTGGTCACCGATCTGCAGAATCTTCAGAACGAGCGAGAACTGGAGACATCCGAGACACGCCGTCGCCTACAGTCCCGCATCGATACGCTAGAGTCCGAGCTCGGTGAGACCAAGAAGAAGCTTGATACCGAAGTTGAGGATAGCAGAAAGGCTGCCTTGAGACGCCAGTACGAGGAAGGTCAAAGCAGAACCCGCATCGATGATCTCGTGAAGAGTCTTGGCAATGTTCGCGAAGAGTTGTCGGCTGCAAAGACTGCTCGCGATCAGCTGCAGACTCGTGTTGACGAGCTTAAGATTGAACTTCGTTCCGCCGAAGAGAAGGTGCAGGTTCTCCAGCCTCAGCCTACTCCACGTGCAGAGCCCACGACTGCCGGGCAGCAGCAAGCTAATGGTGGTGGCGAAGAAGTTCCAGCAGAGCAGCGACTTGCCCTCGAGTTGTCCGACCTCCGTCGCGACCTAGAGCTATCGAAGACGGAGCTGGAAAATGCGAAGCAGCAGGCCGAGCAGTTCCGAGCCATCGCACAGACCACCGAGGAAGAACTTGCTAATCTCTCCGAGACTGCTGATCAATATAAGGAGGACACCGAGCAGCTCATTGCCGAGAAAGACAACAAGGTCAAGGAGCTCGAGCAGCGCATTGAAGACCTCAACTCTGAGTTGACGACCACAAACACCGAGCTATCGGAGTTACGCAGCAAGGCAGACGATAATGGACGCCAGCTCGCCGACCAGAGAGCCACCTTTGAGGCAACTATCAAGCGTCTCGAGGATGACGTTGCGAAGTATCAAGCGGAAGTCAAGATGTCCCAAGCTGATGTCAAGACCCAAGCCGAGATCGCCATCCAGGCACAGGAGAATTATGAGGTCGAAGTGCAGAAGCATGGCGAGGCTACAAAGGTGCTGCAGGAAATCCGTAGCGAGTATAACCAGGTTCGTACGGAGGTCGCTGGTGCCAAAGCTGAGGCCGAAGCAGCAAAGGTCAGCTTGCAGCAAGCAGAAGAGAGCTGGGCCGAGCAGCGCGATCAATTTGAGCGCGAGCTGGAGGAAGTCAAGAGGAGGCGCCAAGACACTGATGAACAGAACAAGCTACTACATCAGCAGATGGAGTCATTCTCAAATGAGCTCGCTGCGCTTCGTCAAGGTCGCGCCGCTGCGCTTGCTGATGGTCAAACTCGCGATGGCACGCCATCAACTTCTGGCAACGACAGCAATCTCCAAGAAGTCATCAACTACCTTCGACGTGAGAAGGAAATCGTCGATGTCCAGTACGAGCTTTCCACGCAAGAAGCCAAGCGTCTGCAACAACAGCTTGACTATGCACGCAATCAGCTGGAGGAAGCGCAGCAGAAGCTCACAGACGAGCGTAGACAGTCTGCCGAGAAAGCTAGTGCCGAGAACAGCACCAACAAGCTTATGCAGACCATTGAAGAGCTCAACACGTACCGCGAGGCTACGACAACACTTCGTAACGACGCCCGACAAGCAAGAGAGAAGCTCGAAGAGAAGACCAAGCAAGTCGACCGCCTACTCGAAGAGATTGAGCCTCTGAAGAGCCGCGTTGGCGAATTAGAGGGCGAGCTCGAGAGCAAGGATGGAGAGATGAAGTTGCTTCAGGATGATCGCGACCATTGGCGCGAACGCACTCAGAACATCATCAGCAAGTACGATCGGGTCGATCCTGCCGAGCTTGAAGGAATGAAGAAGCGCATCGAAGAGCTCAAAGCTGAGAATGAGCGCCTCGAGGGTGAGACCTCCTCAGTAGCTGAATTAAGAGAGCAGATCAGCGGTCACGAAGCTTCTGTGGAGGCAATGAAAGCAGACTGGGAGAATAGAAGACTGAAACTCATCGAGCAGTCCAAGCAGAGAAACACCCAGAACAAGAATGAGATCAGCGAATTGAAGCAGAAGCTGGAAGTGGCTGAGAATAGCTTGAAGGAGGCACAAGATGCCTTGGCCTCTGCTAGATCTGAGCTCGATCAGACCAAGGCGCAGCTCGAACAAGCCAACGCTGCACTGGAAGAAGCCCGCACGAAGCCGGCGAAGACGGCTGACGACGATGCGGAGGAAGGCCAAGTTCAGGAAGATGGTACAGCTGCTGGTCAGAGCGAGGAACACGCAGCGCTGCACGCACGCATTGCTGAAGCCGAAGCGAATGCCAGCGAACACGCAAGCCGTGTCGATGGCTTGACCGCAGAATTGCAGACAGCTCAATCGCGTGTACAGGAGCTCGAGAGCCAGGTCACCGACCTTCAGCAGCAGCTGAGCACTGCCAAGGAGAGTTCCACCAGCGAGCAGGCAGCACCAACCGCCCAAGACTCTGACACGCTTGACAAACTGAAGCAAGAACTCTCGACTGCTCAACAGGAGGTTGAGACTCTTCGTGCGAGTGCTGCAAACGCTTCCGCTCAGCCAACGGTCAATGCCGAGCCTTCATTGGGTGAGAAGTCTGTCGCGGATCAAGTCGCAGAGGAAGTAGCAAAACTTCGTGCAGAACTCGAACAACAGCATGAGCTTGCTAAGACTCAAATGGAGGAGGAATACAAGAAGCGATCCGAAGCACGAGACCGAGGCTTGAGGAAGCAGCTCAACGATGGCAGGGAGAAGCAGCGCGTAGAAGCACAGCAGGAGCTCCGAGAACAGTTCGATCGTGAGATGCAGCAGCTGAAGGATGAGCACAATGCTGCCCTCGAGAAACTCAAGGCGGACCACCAGGCTGAGATTGAGCGTCTGACTAACGGAGAAAAGGTCGGAGCCAGTCAGGTGGACGCCTCGGGCGCCAACGGACAAGTCAAGTCCGAGGGTGGGACGTCTACATCTCTCGATGGCATGGATCTGGTCAATCTTCAATTCACGGATCCGCAAGTCCGATTTATGTTGAAGGAGAATCGCCCTTTCAAGGCCATCGTAGGAACGATTTTAAAGCAGAATACGGATAAGAGGACGAAAGAGCTCACAGACCAAATCGCCGCAAAGGACGAAGAGATCAACAAACTTACAGCAGAGCTCGAAGCCGTCAAAGCGGATAGTGGCGCTAATGCTACCACTGCAACCGCTCAGTCTGCTGATGCTGGTAGCTCGGAAAAGATCAAGGATCTCGAGCAGAAGCTGGCAGCCGCCGAGCAGGCCAAGGAGACCGCCGTCAAGCAGGCCGTTGATCAGGTCAACATGCGTAACAAGCTGATGATCAATCAGAAGGATCTTGCTCAGGCCAGATGGAACGCTATCGCTAAGGCCGCCAAAGAGACTCCTACGATGCCAGTCAAGGAGGCCTTTGATGTGGCAGCCCAAGCTAAACCCGCTGCTAAGCCTGCAGCAGGCGGTCCGAGTGCCGCAAATACTCCCGCGAAGCCTGCCGTTGCTCCATCGCCCTTCCAGGCCCAAGCTGCCCCAGTCAAGCCAGCCTTCGGTCAGCCAAGCGGTCCGACAGAGCCGCAAGCGCAATCGCCAAAGACGAACACTGCCGCACCCAACCCTCAAGCAGCGGTCTTTACGCCAAACGCATCCACAAGTTCAAACGCTAGCGCTCCCGTCGCTGCCAATGCCCCCAAGTCAGCCGTAGCCGCAGCTCCTCGCGCTCCAGGATCCGGAATCCCTGCTCCAGGAGGCAGCAAACTCCCTCGCGCCCCACCAAGCCGTCAACCCAGCACCGGCGACCTGTCAATTCAAGGTGCTGCGAGTGCTCCGAGAGGCAATCACACCGGTATCGCTCGCGGCAGCATGCGAGGCGGTCGTGGAGGAGGCATTCCTCGTGGCGGACCTGCATCGAATGCAGGTGTTAAGCGTAGCCATGATGGTGCTGAACCTAATGCTAGTGGTGAAATAAAGAAGCCTCGTGGTGGAGGCGCTGCTGGAGGTGGAAGCTAGGAGTCTCCCACTTCTTCGCCTGGTAGGAGGAAGCCTTTGCGTCAGTGAGGAGTTTGAGATCGTTGGGGCGTAATGGGTGGGAAAGAATGGAATGGGACGGCATCGCTCATCATACGACGAAAGCGGAAAGCATTTTTGGCGTTGATCAGCGAACATGCATGTAAAGAATATGAAAATTGAGTGTTTTGCTTGACTTGAGCATGAATAAGATTAAGCGTGTACAGATACTATGATGCATGTTTCGAGCTACCTTTCCTTTCCTCCCTTCACTAGCTATGTGTGGCATGACAGATATCGAGATCAAACTCTTTGAACAAGAACCCGACCATGATCGTCCACTTGTCGCGACTTCATCATCCGATGTAATTGAAATGCTCTGTTCCAAACTCCTTTTCGAACCATGCTTTTAGATCATCTTCTTTCTCTTCCTCCTTTGATTCCGGCGCTTGTGGGAGATCAGGTAGGAAGTCCTCCTTCTGATCTTGGACGACATTTGGCTCAAGATCATCACCAATTTCCCGGTCGGAAGTAGTTCTCTTCGCCTTCTTCATGTCAGGTCCTTGGTGCAGACTTCCTGCATCATCGAGTTTGTGCTTTGGTTGGTTTTCGATGCTGTCTGTGCTTTCACCTGTGATGAAGATGCTCTTGTCCTTGCCTTTTGACATGGCTTGGATGTGGTCCTCCAGGGAGGAGAGGGGAGAGGGGCTACCATTTCTATTGCTGTTAAGGCTTTGTTGAGGAACATCGAGATCGTTGTCTTCATTCAAGCCGAAACCTTCGCCTTCCAGATCATCGAGCATTTCATCATCATCGCCGATATTCTCAATGTCGTTTGAGTCAGGACCGGTGTGGATGGATGGACTCATGTGGGAGGCTGGTGCGGTCGTGAGGAGCTCAGAATCTGTTGGGAAGTCGTCTGAGCGGAGATCGTTAAGTCCGAAGTCATCATCGTGGTTATCGTTGGACGTTTGTAGGAAGCTTGATAGCGGAGTGCTTTGAAGTGTGGCTAGCTTGGACCTGTTCAGTAGAGGCACATTAGGCGTGGAGTTCGGAATCTTGTCGTGCAGCTTTTCGATATCGCGGACTTCTCTGGGAATGCTTGGCTTGCGTGATGGAGCGGTAGAGGCATGAGCATGAGTACCTAAGGCCATAGTCTTCTTCGTCTTAGTCAGATCAAGTTGAGTCTGCCGTGGCTCTGATGGAGCTGAGGCCTTCTTTGGCTCCTTTGCCTCTTTCGGCTTGGGTGGCTTGGGCTTCTTCTCCAGGCCTATCTCACAGCATTCATGCTTGCACTTCTTCTTGCACTTATGGTTGCATTGCCACCTACCATTTGGAAGCTGGCGAGGCTCGTAGTGCTCGGTACTGTTCTTCGATGACAGCTTTGTCTTTTTGTCGAGAGGTGCACCGCTGTCGTCGAAATCGTCAAGGTTTGCAAAGCCATCGTTCCCTGCGGCAGCCAGATCTGCATCATCTAATCCAGCATCATCAAACCCGTCGTCATTCCCGGTTACTTGCGAGCCAGCTGCAGCAAGTCGACGCTTCGAGGTGTTTGGGGCATTGAACTTGCCCTCTGGCTGGCTCTTGGCGTCTTCGAGCATCTTTGGAGTTGGAAAGGCGTACGATGGAATCTCAGGCTTGAGCATAGCATTCTGCTGTGTGCCAGCGATATCGTCGCACATCAGGAATGCTCGTATGACCTGGCCTTGAGATGTCAGGTTGGCGCTGAAAAGCACATCCATACCTTTTTCCATTTTCTTGGCGCTGATGCGAGCGAAGTGTAGCTTGTGGCCATCGGAGGTGTCGGCCAGTAGGCAGATATAGACCGGCTTGCGTTGAAACATTAGCGGCGCTTTCTCGTTGAGAAAGCCAATCTCAGCTTTCACTTTGACAGTTACGTGCTCGCCTTTCTTGACGATATGCTCGCCCACCATCTTGAGACCAATGCGAAGCCGAGGAAAAGCCTTTGCTTGCTCCTGAGTTTGGGCACCGAAAGGTGGGTTGCGACTTAGAATTTGCTCGATGCGATATGCTTCGATGCTCTCAAGGTCCGTGATTGACCTGATGCCGGCGTTGACCAGCTTTCGTACAAAGACAAAGCCTATGCCGTCTAGCTGCTTCATATGCAATGGTGAATCATCCCATACCTGACCACCAAGAGAGCGTGCCAGCATTAATGCGTTACGTGCCGTGACTGCGTCATCAAGATAGAGCTGACAGTCAATGATACATCGAATCAGACGATGAGCATGCTGCCAAATAATGGCCTTGCTCGTTCGATACTCCATGGTATGTTTCATGTCCTCCGTTGGTAGCTCGACAGCCCCGAGGACGGCCTGAATGATGAGAGACACCTTGCATGCTCCGTGGTCTAAGTTCCCAGGAATTGGAAATTTTATGCTGTTGTTCTTGTTCAACTCCTTGTAGGGCGGCTTCTCACCTGCTCGAAAACGCACTTCCTTGAACTCGGCCGCCTGTGCCATAGTTGACAGAATTTCGGAGATTTTGGCCTTCGACGGAAGAGCGAGAAGGCTCTTCATGGTTTCAAATTGAATGTAGTACCGCGACATCGAATCGCCGAACTCAGTACACTGGTACTTGATGGTACCTTTGATCAGGTCATTCTCCTCGAGCTGTGTGATGCCTTGGCGGCAGATCTTCTCCAGGCGTTCATCGATACTGCTGCCAGGTGCGTCACCTTCGATCGCGTAATGCTCTGGATTGTCTTTGAGACGCACATAAAGAAATGTGCCTGCGAGCCACTTCTTGGCTGAAGAAAGGTTGTTGACAGTTCCCAAGCCAATCTCAGCATTGAGATGCTCAATCAAATTCAGGTGCAAGCGGCTTTCCAGGACTTCAGACCCTGATACCATCTTCTCATACGTTTCCTGTTTCTGCAAGCGGGTCATGATGACAGCCACAGCACTGTCATCAAATTGTGGCCTGCCAGCCCGTCCCAGCATTTGCATGACCTCCAGGTCAGAGTACTCTTTGAGACCATTGCCTTGGGTATAGGTCACTGTGTTCTTGATAATGACCATATGGCAAGGGAGATTGACCCCAACGGCAAGGGTCGATGTGCAGCAAATGACACCGATCTCACCACCAAGATAGCCCTTCTCAATTGCGGTGCGATCCTCTGCAGTGAGACCAGCGTGGTGAAAAGCAACTCCCGAAGCCACTCTCTCACGCAAGTCCTTATCCACGATCTGCACTCGGCCTCGTGGGGCGTTCCAGTAGCGATCTCGAGGAGCTGCGTCGGACCACCAAAATGCAAGTAGCTTCGCGGTCTCCACGCAGGCCTTTCGCGTGAAGCAAAAGACCATGATTGGCTTCCGCTGCGAGTACTTCGCGATGATGTCTGGCAGCTTGTTGTCGAGAACTTTGTCGAAAGCGAAGTCATTTGGAGGGCCCTGATAGCCACAGACGTGCCTCTGCAATCTGACGGGACGGAACTCCTCACCAAACCTCTCTCGTGGTGCTGGTATGCCTGGATTCATGGCATCCTTGCCTAGCCATGTGGCGATGTCTTGCGAATTCGGCACAGTGGCACTGAGCGCGACAAAGCGCACATCCGAGCCAATAGACTTCATTCGCGACACGACGGCTTCAAGTGTAGGTCCACGATCTTCCTTCAGTATATGGACCTCGTCAATCAGGAACAGTTTGACCATCTGCATCAGCTTTTGGTGATCTTTCCACTTCCGCGTCATGCTGTCCCACTTCTCTGGTGTTGTAATGATGATACTGGCATGCTGAACGTTGCGGAGCTGAGCATTATCAGTGTCACCAGTCAGCTCGGCGCATTGCAAATCCAGAGGGCCAAATTTGGCCTGCCAGTCTCGCTGGCGTTCCGCACATAAGGATTTGGTGGGTGCTTGGTAGACGATCTTAAATGTGCCATTGGTGTACCCGTTGATCAAACGACAGATTGCAAGCTCCAGAATTGCTGTTTTGCCGCTGCCAGTGGGAGATGACAGAACGAAATTGTCGTTAGTTTTGTATATGACTGGAAAGCATTTCGACTGTACCGCATTCATCAATGGGAATGGAAAGATGGCGCGAAAGCGGTCGGGCAACTGGCGTGTAGGAATGAGTCTGATGCCTTGCACGATGGGAGCTTCATTATCAGAATCACGAGCTCTGAGGACAAGGGCTGGCTGCGTGAAACTCGAATGGTCTGGCTCATCATTCTCAGCAGTTCGGTCGTGGTAGCTGAACCGCTGAGAACTCGTTCGTCGGTGCCCTGGACGGTCGTCCACATCTAAGGCTCTCTCGAAACGGCTATTTCCATCGTTGACTGGTGCATGGTACCGCTGGCTTGCATTGAATGTCGGAGTCGAAGGTTGGGCACGCAGCTGAGGAGGGATTGATTGATCAAAGTGAGCATACTGAGAGAGATCAAGATGTCGCGATCGTGGCTCCCCCTGCGTGCCTCCTGGTGCGTAGTGGTAAGGATCACGCTCGTCACGTGGGCGACCACAAGTTGACCTGGGCTCAAGTGACAGCCTGGCTCGTCCCATCGCAGCTTGACCATGCCTGGAATCGTAGTCTGGCTGTCGCAAAAGTCGCTCATCTGCTCTCTTGTCAGTCACTGTCACTATGGCATTTGAGATCACAGGAGGAGCTTCAACGGGTCGCACTTACCGAACGCATCAAGCTGCATGGGCTGGTCTACGAAGTCGTCCTGCGGCTGGCTGTATGCATCGTCGTACTGGCCGGTACTCTGCTCTCCGTAACTTTCATGTGTGTACTGTTCGTTACCGACACCTGCACCATACCTGCCACGCGAGAATCCCAGGTCGCGGGCGCCGCGCTCCAGCCTATCCAGCTGGTCGAAGATGTGCTGATCCGTCATCGTGATATGGACTGAAACGTTGTCAGCGAGAGAAGCAGAGAAATAGAGGACTGCACAAACGCAGAGTTGTAGACTTTGGAGGTGCTTAGAGTGGAGCTCTCACGCGTCGCTGTGAGCAGGAAGGCACGCGCGTGTACGCTCTTTCCATCCTCAGCGCAGCAAGTTCTCGGCGGAGGTCTGCAAATGGATTGCGTGGAGCAGCACCTGAAATACTAACATCTTCATTTTCATGAGCACAACGACAAACCTAGGATGCTACTCGACCGCGAGAAAGCTCCTTCCCGCTCAAAAGCAAAGTCGCTCCCAGACTCCATGGCTATGCGCCACCCTTTTCTTGTACTTTCGTACGCCTTTCATGCCCTGCCTTGCCGTGCCGTGCCAATGGGTCTGATGTCCCTGGCGGGTATCCAAAACACACTTTTCGCCCTGTCCCTCATATCATAAATCTGCGTTCGGTGCTCTTTGATCTCAAATGTCTCCTTTCACTAACAGGAGTACCAGGCCTGCTGGTTGACAATGCATCTCTCATGGGGTCTCGTAATGGCGACTTTGCTGCGGGCGTAGCAACGGCCTCAAGATCAAAATAGGATTTTGGATCTCCGCCCTTCTCGTACTGCGTGACGTTGATCGGCGGAGGTCGCGTCTTCTTGTCGTCGTCAGTCGTGTTGTATAAGAACGCCGCGAACAGTGTAGCGACGGTACCGAGAACGTGCTGCACAAGCGTCAGTATTTCAAGCTCAATCTGCTAAGGTCACAACTTACCAGCAAGCTGCTGTTGAAGTCCATAAACATAGCGCTGACCAAGAAAGTTATCACTGTCGATGCGCTGCTGGCAAAGCTCTTGGTCATGCTGTCGGAATAATTCAATGCCAGTGCAACAAGGATACCGCCGATAGCTTGCAGCACAACCACGAGCCATACGACCCAATTGTAGCCAGTGAAGAAACCAGTCTTCTCCAAATGTTCTCCGTCTGTAAAAAGCACTCCGAGGAATAGCACTGGCCAAAGGGTGTAGAACGAAAGCTGCACGTTGCGCACCCAGACTGATGCACGAGACTCTGATCTGGTTCTCAGGATCTTCTCAAAATATACTCCTGCAATTCCAGACAGGACACAAGCCACGACGGCAGCCGCTAGACCAATTGTCACATTCATCCGCGGATTTGCAGCAGACCGGTCCTCGTCAATGCCTTCGTATGTCGCAGAGCGCTTGTTTAGCTGACCCGCAGCTCTGTTCCCTTCATCCTCCATCTCCCAGATCGAACGTGGTGAATTGAAGGACACCCCGTCTCGCAAGTCCTTGATGGATAGCACTCTGCCTTGCTGCGAGACGGAAGACATCTGTACAATCGCAATGCCAAAAGCCATCAAGCCTAAGCTCATCCACTTCCGGCCGTTCAACGTCCTTCCGAGCATGAAGATTCCGAACATGGCGGTGCTCACGATCTTCAACTGGTATGTCACAGCGAAGGTAGCAGCATCTAAGTTACTCGCAGCAGTGTACTGAAGAGTGTTTTGCAGCGCGTATAGTATAGCCGGAATAGCCAGCTTCCAGCTGTCTCCTGTAAACACTGCTCTTGACAAGGCTCCCGAAAGTTCCCCAATGGTAGACGTGTCGGGAGTCTGCGGACTCGTTGCAATCTCGTAGAGAGCTACGGAGAGGAAGAAGGAGAATTTGATAATCTCGGAAAGAAATACGGCGGTCGAGGCGAAGTATCGATCTCCGTAGACGAGCGGCATTGTGCGTGAGTACCGCATAAGGAGAACCAGTGCTGCATTCTGAATGACAAGCTGCCAGCACATTAGTAAAAGTCAGAATAACAGTATAGGTCCTCTTACAGCGACCAAAGTAATATGCTTCATAGGTATGCCGGCCACTTGGCGGCGAGTAGACTCAACAGCCATTTTGTTAGGAGTTAAAACTGGCCCTGTATAATTGATGCTGCCTGCCTGACTCCCATCGAAAGGGAGAGTGACGCTGATTCTGGAGAAGGCCGGCGCACAACGGCTTACATGGAGAAGTAGCTTGGAGAAAAAGAGAGTCGTCTGACCAAGTCTAGTGCCTGCCAGCAAAGGAATGTCACTGCCCAGGTGACCTCTTGCTGGTGGAAGTCAAGATCTTGTGGAGTATTTTAGGTTAGCTCACACCGCTTGTGTCTGCCCGGATCCGATGTGCAGATATGCGACAGGGAGCAGTAAAGTCAACCGGGGGATCATCAGGCACTCTCTGCATCGTGCATCAAATCTAATCAATTGCGGTCAAATGGGCGAGAAGGCTATCGAGTGTTCCGCTGTAGTCCTTTTACAAGCCAGCCCTAACCCTAGTTATATTAATAGTTAGCCTATCGGAGTAAGTAAATAAGAC
>KZ107139.1:1572-30135 GCA_000504365.2 Pseudocercospora pini-densiflorae CBS 125139
AGTAGTAAATATCTCGTTATTATCTCGAATATCTTCCTTTATCTTATTATTAGTATTCTTACGAGAACTCTTAACTTAAAAGGTAGGCGTAGGTAGCTCTACTAGATTACTATTAATCTTTATAAACTAATTACTCTCTAGTAGCGTTGTTAGCCTATTCTTATTACTAATATACTTATAGCTTTCGAGGACTTCGATTATATAGCTAATACTAGAGATAGCGTAATACTATAAGAACTCGTTAATATTAATCTAGTAGTTATCTTCTTTATAGATCTCTTTATATATCTTTATATAGCCTTTTATAGAAGCCTTATAGTAGTAAATAGTAAAGATACGGTCTAAGAATTACTAAGAGCCGAGTTCTTTAATAGATATATAGTAGGCGATATAGGCTTAAGCTCTATCTATTAATATAGTAATCTTATTATTATTAGGCCTATTTATATTATTCTACTTAATATCTTTATCTTTAATAATCTCGTTTATCGTATAGAGCGTCTCTTATTTACTATTAATACGATACTAGACGGTCTATATTAAGTTAGTACTAAAGGGCTTCTATCGTTAAATCCGTAGTTTAGGGGTTAGAGTAGGCGTCTCTACCTACTTAGGCGTATACGAAGTCGCTTAGTATTACGAGCTAGCTTCTAATTACGATTTCTTAACAACGCTATTAGATATTAATACGATTTAAACGGGAGGTTTATTAGATAGGTTGGCGCGATTATTCTACCGTTTAGATAATATTCTATATACCTTATTCCGTAGTATTATATCCTCTATTAATTTACGCTTCTATATAGAAGCTAGCTTCGTACCTATAGCTAGTACCGCTAGTATCTCTACCGAGAACTCTAGCTCTTTCTTAATACTCTATCGTATACTATACTAGCTACTCTTAGTAGATATACTAGTTCTATAAGGTACCGCTTTTAGTAAGGGCTTTAGTAGGTTTACTAGCTTTAGCGGAACTATCTTCCCTCTTATAGTAGGCTTCCTAATAGTACTAGGAGTAGATATCTAAAATAGCTGTTCTAGATTATTAGCTATAGTTTCTACTACTCCCTTCGACTATATATATATTCTAGGCTCTTTATTACTATCTATCTCTTTGCCTAGAAGTCTATTTTCCTTATCGTTATTATCGTTATTATATAAAGACCGAAGGAATTAGCTAAAGCGTACGCCGTCGTCTTATATAGAGAGGTTATTAAACTCTTCTTAAGCTTATAGACTATAGACTTCTTATCTATATACTTATTTATTAAATAGAATAGTATTAGGTAATTACTAACTATATTACTATAGAAACTCGTGTTTAAAGGCTCCGGGTTAGGTAAAAGCGGGCGGTTTAGGAAGCTAAGAAGACTCTATAGATAGGCTACTAGGTATCTTATTAGATTCTATAGTAATACTATCTCTACTATTAGACTAAGTCTCGGGGATAATATTATAGTACATTCTACGCGCAAAACGCGTGTCTAAATATATAATAGTAATATGTTATAGTTGAGTTCTATGTGCGTAGAACTACTCGAATCCCCGCGGAATTCCAGTCCGGACCCTTTTGCAAGCTAGAATAAAGTGGTGCCACAAATACAAACGGGCCGCCGCCGCCGCCAAATCACGCATCGCATACATCGACTGCATCTCCCTGCTGAACACATCCATCTACATTAAATGTTCGCTCATCGAGCCTCTCTCTGGCCGTTCATTTTCCTCATCTCTCCAGACATCCGTATCGCGCAGCCGGCGATAAGGACAGCATGACACGCTCTCCGCTGACGCTGGTCTCTACGCTCTCTCGCAAGTAGTCGTGCTTGTTAGCAGCTGGCTCTTGATCCATAGTTCTACCTCTTGCATCTTGATGGACGATGCCTGGCTTTCTTGATGGCGCAAGACCGGGGTCGCGGCGCGCTCAGTTCTCCTGGATACTAGTTTGTTCTTTCCCGCCCATCTGTTTAACCTGGAAAGGACCATATCGAATGTTCTCATCATTTTGCTAAGATGCACAATGTTCTGGTACAGTGTTTACTGCGGAGCAGACAGTGCTCTTAATTTAACCTTAGGCCGAATCTAGGCCTTCTTGGACACATTGCGATATGAGTCCGGGGCAAAACAAAGAGAGAATCAAGGCCTCGATATTCAAAGAACGGCGTATTTCTGAACAAAGGCCTCAATTTGCTGCAGGATGAGAGCCATTATCCGGTAATCCCGAGAGCAGTTGTGGTAACAACAGATCTGCGGAGCAGAGTGAATGTTCTCATCCATATATGAGTGCCAGCCAACGAAAGATGGAAGACCATTCGATCTGCAACGAATCGCGGCTGCGACACGATGCACCTGGCCTGCACAGCGTTCAATGCCATAGATATGCATGACTCTACAACGCGAAAAATGAACGATCATGTGCAAGTCACTCCAGCGCCGGTGTCGAGGTCCTGATGAAGAGCTATCACTTGTCGGATTTTACTGGACCATCTCGCACGAGGCCCTCGGTCATGCACAACGCGTCACGGCAGAACCCAGCGATGGACTCTACACCCCTTTGTAGCACTGGGACTTGAAAGCATACTTCGTTCCTCGTTCACTGGTCGACATCCGGCTCGGAGGCGAGGACACCGGATATCATAATAAGGGCTTAAGTCAATAAGGCTGGAGAAAACGCACCGGTTTAGTGGAGCACTCTTCTATCCGTGAACTGCATTACCGCCAGAATGGACACTTCTTTCATTTTTGGGTTTCACTTTGTAAGCTGAAGCAAGGCAATTCGATCCGGACCCACAGATCTTCTTCGACCTGGGAAAGCTTAGCATCATCTTACAGTTTCACAGCACGCTGCCTACACACTACTGCCATAACGTGGTGCAGCGACCATCAAGTTCAGACCGCGAACTAGAAGATGTACTACGTCAGCAACGTAAATTCAGCATTCCTTGCACCGTGAAAGATGTGCAGCACTACCACAGAAGGTGGGACGGTACTGGGCTATATCTTGAAGAAACCTGCCAGTGTTTAAAACGTGCTTAACCTCACTCCTGGCTCATTTTGCATAGGGAAGACATCATGGGTCAATTTTCAAAATTTGTCACTTGCGCTCTGGCTGGTACTGCGGCTGCTGTGAATTGCAGCATCCCATCAATACAATCATTCGTCAATCAGCTCGGACTGAACTATAGCACACTCGAGGTCACCATTGCGCAGCGCATCGATTCAAATGCTACACTAGAGCAGTTCGAAACTTTGGTTGGAACACCTCACTTTCAGAGGAACATCCCTCCTGTGTGTGCTTTCAGGATCAATGGCTCTACCTCAGCAGGCTCGCATTTTGGCTTTGGTGCACTATTGCCAGATACTTGGAACCAGCGAATGATGTAGGAGATCTACCTTGACTCCTTGTACGCAGCGCTGACTGCACTATAGGGCTGCAACTCCGGACGCTGGAATGGAATGGGCGGCGATGAGCGCTGGACTCAAATACGGGTTCGCGGTCATTGGCTCGAATAGTGGACATGTAAGCAAGCAATAACTGGAGAATTCTCGAATTACTCGGACATTTGCTGACCTCGGAATGGCAATCCTAGGACGTGATCGACTACGATCCGTCGTGGGTCAATCCAGAGGCGCTGATCGATTGGGGCTACAGAGCATTGCATGAATCCACAGTCCTCGGTAAGGCTGTGGTAGAGGCATGGTATGGTAGCAAACCGAAGTATCACTACCTTACCGGGTGTTCAACCGGCGGCAGACAAGCTTTCAAATCGATGCAGGTCTATCCAGATGACTACGATGGAATCATGGCCGGTGCACCTGCTTGGTGGACAACGCATCAGCAGACCTGGAACTTGAAGACGACAACCTATAATGCGCCTGCGAACTCTTCGCACTCGATACCAAGCTCCATGTTCAATGTCATTAGCGACGAAGTCCTCCGGCAATGCGATCACCAAGATGGTCTTACGGATAAAGTGTTGTCGGATCCTCAAGGCTGTAACTTCGATCCAACAACGCTACTCTGTAGCAAGAACCAGACATCGACGTGTCTTAATGCTTTGCAGATTCAGACACTCTACAAAATGTACAACGACTGGGTCGACGTCAACCAGACATTCGTATACAGCCACTTGTACTACGGAAGCGAGGAAAGCTGGGTAGGGCAAGTGGGTGATGGAGACGAAGCCAGTATTGAAAATCAATTATGGTACATGCGAAACATGCTCAACTTGACCAATTTTGTCTGGCAAGACTTGGACTATTCAACAGTGCAGCTCGCGGATCGGCTGGATCCTGGCAATGCTACTGCCCACGGTTTCGACATCTCACCATTCCAGAAACGAGGTGGAAAGCTGATTCACTGGCATGGATTGTCAGATGCTGCTGTATCGCCTGGAGCCAGTATCTACTTCCACGACCACGTCAAGCAAGAAGTTCTCGACAAAGGCATCCAGGTCGATGACTTCTATCGTCTCTTCTTCATTCCTGGACTCGAGCACTGTACCGGGACACCTGATAACCAAGATGCTCCATGGTATCTTGCAGGTCCGTATCAAGCTGGTCAATTCGACATTCTTCCGGACAACGTGGTTGACAACACGGTCCATGATTCAATGTTGTCACTTATGGCGTGGGTGGAGAATGGCACAGCACCGGACTACATGGTGACGACGAACTTCTTCAATAATTCGAACCCGACTACGCTCAAACACAATCGCAGGATCTGTCCGTACCCACAGCAAGCAAAGTATACTGGAAGTGGCAATTCCAGTCACGAGGATAATTGGGAGTGCAAGTATCTGTACTAGGAAGGAGATGAGGTTCGAGATGTCGGTAGATAAGCCCAATTTAATCCTGGTCTCACCATTGCTTCGAGTGGCGTCTACTTCGTTGCTTCTTACGCATTACTTGCTCATAGTATTCAGTCGCCGGATCGCGTAGCGCCTTGTTGGCAGCCTTGACTCGCTCAATGCGTTTCTTCTTCCGGTCTCTCCCCACCATCGAGCTACTCTCATGCATTCCGACCGTAGTAGGGCTCCATTCATCGATCTCCGGGACCTCTTGCCACCCGATCTGCTCGGCCATGATAGAGTCGACAAAGTCAGGAAGGTGTTCTCGCCATTTCAAGATTGAAGGATGCTTCTCCGGTCCGCGCTCGTTCCATTTCACGCCGCTGAATCCACTTCCGCTTGCTCTCAAATCGCCTTCTCTTCCGCTACCGAAGCCTGAGCTCATATCGCTCGTCAGGATGTTAGCTCTGAGTCGAATTGCCTCTACTTTCGCTGACTCGTACTTTCTCTCTGCTTTGATCAGGTCGCGTGTCAGTCTTTGACCTCTGAGCAGATGCTTTCGATCAATATCAAAAAGCTGCTGAGCGAGATCTACGTCGTTTCCCAGTCGTCTTATCACTTCCTGTCGCTCTCGTTCATGGACCAGCTTCCGATTGTCGAACCTGAGCTCTGCAGCATTCAGCTCGTCCAAACGAGCAAGGTACTCTTCTCGAGCATCAGTGACTGGTGAGACCTTGGAGTCACTATCCACGTCGTCACGCGACGAGCCTTCTGAATTCGGTGCTGCATATTCGGCCTCAAGCTCTTGTTCTTTTGCTTCTTTCTGATCATCATCGTTGTCGTCATCTGCTGGAGTGAACACTTCAGCCTCCTCAAGCAGTCGATTGAGCATTTTAGCGGCATCTTTCCTCGCGTCATTGGCCTCTTCCTCAGCCTGCCTTAAATTTTCTTCCAATGCTTGTCGTTCTTCCTGAGCTTTTGACAACTTCTTCGTGAGACCTCTCCACATTCTGAGCACTCTTTGCTTCTCGAAATCATCTTCTGACGAACCAAGGTCCCAGTACTGCTGCTTCAAGTCCTCAACCTCATGATTGGCATGGTTACAAAATTTATCCAAAGTGGTCTCTTTGCGCTTTGCGTGTTTCCTAGCAATGATCACCTCGACCTCGGTGCTTACAAATGCTTTCAGAACTTCTTGAACCCTAGGAGTCAACGTGATTGCCTGCACCACTTTGCCATCTCGTTCGATCGTCACGATGGCTGACTCTGAATTCGCTGTCTTCGACGATTTAGACCCAATGGAGATATATCGGTCATGGAACTTTGAGTCACCTGTGTCTTCGTCCTGGCTTATTTCAGGGATTCGTGTCCACGAAGGACTCTTCCTTTCTTCTTTGTCCTCCACTGCTCCAGTCGCCCCGGCAGCATCTTCATCCGGGCTGGCGTCGGCTTCCGTATGCTGCTGATCGGTGATTCTCGTATTCTTTTTCGAAGGAATCGGAGCGTCAAAGACCTTCGAATTCTGAGCACAGGCGGAGTTTCCTGAAGACTTGAGTAATTTCCATGATCGTTCTTCTTCGGGTATGCCAAAGACTGCTTGATAGCCACGCTTCATGGCTTGACTGATGCCCTGCATCATCGGTGAATGTGCTCGTTTCACGACTGCGTGTTCCTCGTTGAGATGCTAGTCTGGGAGCAAGATGGAGGACAGATATGGAGATGGATGACGCATTGGGAGTGCTTTGTGCGCTTCGATCAGGAAAATGTAAGACAAAGGAGGGAGGTACTTGAGACGAGACAATGAAGCCTTGGCGAGGATAACTTAGTCTCGCAAATGTATCAACATCATGTCTGCGTCAAATCATGCCATGGCGAACGTAGCTGGCGTCAGTACAGTGGCATGGTCAGTGCTTGGTATGGATGGCGACAAGACCAATGTCTTATCCGGGTCGTGTGGCACCAAAATTTGCTCACTGGAGTGATATATGATCTCCGCCTGGCCCCTCTCGAATTCCTTCAAAAGTAAAGAAGCATTCTGTAGTGACAAAAGTGATGAACAATTCGCAACGAAGGCGACAGGTCTTGGCTGAAGAGGATGATCGTGGTCGTTATGCTGCAAAGCGTGCATTTCAAGACTCAGACAACGATGAAGCACCAGAACCGAGTGTGCAACGACGCTCCAAGAGTGCACGACTGAGCGAGAAAGATGAGCAAACGATGCAAGATGTATCACATCCTGCCAATGTCGCTCTGTGGGAACCTAGCGACGCCACCATGAAATCAAAGACAAGCATCCAGCGGCCGCCACAGCCGAGAGCAGAGCATCCCATCAACCAAGATAAGAAGCAGCTGAGAGATTCTGGTAAGCCTGACGCAGATCCGGACGATTGGCGTGAGAACAAACTTGGTCGTACCCTCAACGAAGACCACGTCCTTACTCGGAAAACACTGAGGCCTGGAGACATTATTTGGGCGCCGTGGCACGCGACAGCTTGGAAGCATGAGGGCCTCAAAGTCCACAGAAAGTTGAGGAAATTCGATGAACCTCGTACAGCGCCTGGTCATGCCGAAATTGACCGCGCTGAAAGCACGATTGCCGATGGTTCGGCTCTTCCGAAAGATGATGCTCTCGAAAGACCTCTGACAGACGAGTCTGACGCAGGAGGACACCGTCGGTCGAGAATGGAAGACTTCGTGCAGTCAATTTGTGCGGTTGTCTGCTCCAAGCGGCGAATGTTTTGTGTCCACTATGTCCATGCAGCTGATGCACTGCAAGCCTTTCCCATGTTCACTCATAAGAAGAGGGGCTTGAAGATAGTGCCTGAAGGGCTGCAAAGGTATCGAATTCCGGTTAGGGACAAGGACGACAGATCTTGGCATGAGCCTTTGTCGCATCACAGCGTGGTCGAGATAGAGCAGGGCTCCAAAGATTGCCAGATGAGGAACTATACGATCCTTGACTACACGACCTCTTATCCCATAGATCTTTCCGAGCGAATTGAAAAGGTTGGACGAATGTCGGAGGAAGGCTTGCGTTACATCGTAGAGCAATACGAAGAACTGAGGGACGATGCCCATCGATTCGCAATGGAAGGCCGGAAAGAGGCAGCCCTGGGAGCGAAAGAGGCTCAAGGGCAGAGAGTGCAGAAAAGGACAGCCTTCAGCCGCGATGCGGAGGCAGCTTGGAGTTCGAAGGCAGAATCGAGTCGTTCGCGTGCTTTGCGAGGCAACTGGCGGGAATCTAGCAACGAAGAGGCAAGATAAGGTGGTTGTCTTCTCAAAGCATTTTACCTCTGATGAGGCATTCTAGAGTTTCTTTCCGGTCTTCTGCAGCATCTCGTGAAGAGAATCTGTGCTCAAACGCTCCATAAACTCATCTTGGTGTATAAGAACCAGTCATCCGGAACATCTCCGCATTTGCTTTTGGCCGATTCAAATTTGAGGGCTTGTCCACCTTCTGCACATAAGGTTCACAACCAGCTTGTTTCGATGCATTCGCGTCATGCCAGATAAGCATCCTCTCAAGGTAGGGATCCTGGCTGCCAAGCTGAGCCATACCACCTCGCACGTTCACCATGCGAACTAAGCCGTTCATATGAACATGATATGCCTCAATGGAAGCATAGTGGAGTTCATGCGCCGCAAAGATGATCACCGCAACGAGCATTTGATCCGAAATCGCGCGAACAGGATCGCTCAAAGCAGAGTTGATATTGGCGATCAGAAGTCCTCGAAGTTGGAGCACTGAAAAAAGCTCTTTCGGCAGGAGCGACTTTCCTCGGGATGCCAGCAGGAATTGCGTTGTGATCAAGATAGCCACGTTGAGCAGCACAGGATCTGTGAATAGAAAGTTCATGAATCTCGGGTATCCGGAGCCTGCTTTTATGACCTGATCGTCGGCATAATGTCGTTCGAAATCTTGAGATTGAATCTTTATAATAAACTCGTAACAGCCCTAGTTAGATCAGCGTTGATCTGTTCATTAGGCATAGCATCTATTACTCACCAGTACAATAGCCACATCGAGCTCAAGTTGGCTAAGACTCACACCAACAACGTTCGTGGCATCATTCAAAGCAAAGGTCCGAAAAGCCATTACGCCTCGTGAGAAGGACTTTCCAAGATTGCTACCTGGATGTACGAGTGCATCTTCAAGGGTCGTGTTGCCGGAGTCGAGCATACCGCCTGCCAACCTCTCGGCGAAGGACCGGACGTCACTTGAGGCAGTGCTGCTGTATGTATTTGCCTGCGCCGGCTGGGAATGATCTCGACTTTCAGACGTATTTCTTGCATTCATAGCGCTTGAGCTTTCGCCGACGCTCTCCTGCTGCAGCCTCCAAGGCGTGACGAGTCCTTCTTGAGGAGACACATGCCTTGCATCGGTATTGGGGCCTGCTGCTATCTGCTCTCGAATAGCCTGTCGTGTCCTTTCTCTTGTTTTACGATGCTGTGCTCGTGTCACATGTGTCCGGACCTGCCTCTTGAATCTGGCGTCTTTGGTGTCCTGGGGTTGTTCTATGAAGACGAAAGTTGGCTTCGAGGTGGATCGACGCTGCTGTTCGCGTCGTGGATCGGGAGGAGGCTCCATAATGTTGCGATGGAGTATCGCAGCCCGTTGGTAGAACCCATCTTGACGAAAAACGAGTGCTCGTATCTAGAAGAACGATCTGCCACACGCTCGAGCGTCTAGATCAACAGGATTAGGCATTGACCGACGTGAAACTGGAAGCTCTGACAACATTCCGTCGGCGGGTGCCGTCCGGCAGATGTCCAAATTCTTGATCGAGATTAGCCATGTAGCCGTGACGTGTACACGCACGCCAGGCACGCTCGAGGCACGATTCAGATCACAAGCAAAATTGTTGAAGTCAAAGAAGGATAGAGCTGCTCGGGGCCCTTGCCGAGAAGCCGGAGTACAGTCCTCGTCAATGCCATTGGTCGGTGAATTTATCTCTACAAACCCTTCAGGCAAAGATGAGCGACGATGTCTCCGAATGTGCAATGAATAGGCGATTCGATCATTGTCAATTTTTATATGACGCTTGCATAGATCAGTCTCATTGGAGAAACACGGGGCATTCTGTACTTCTGTGTCAACCTGTTTCGGCGGCTCCGACGAAGAGTGGAACGTTCCTACAGACGAGAGTGGCGTTGATGGTTGCGTGAAAGACATGATGGTAGGTCCAGATGCTGATTTTTGATTGCAAAAACTATTCAAGTCCTTCTGGGAACAGTTCGGATCAATCCTTGGCACAATTCCCTTTGTTCTGCTCCACTGCCAAACGATGATGTCTGTTGATGGCAGTTCAGTCAAGGCCAGCCCACTTGTCGAGACTATTCTTCCTCATCACTCAGAGTTGTTCTCCATGCTCTTCAAGGATCTTTCTGCTATTCTCCTTGGCTTCCTCCGAGGTATCTGGATTCCCAGTCAGCACAAGTTTCGGACGATACAGTGTCTTCTCAGGTATCGTACTTGGGTTGCTCAGCGTGGCCTTGTGACCACCCAAGACATTGCCTTGGCCTCCCATGCCAGCTGCTGGAGCATCTTCGCCCTTCTTATCGTAGAAGGCGTCCTCTCCTCCGAGCTTCTCAAGCTCTTTTCTGCTATTTTCCTTTGACTCCTCGGATGTATCTGTAACCTGCTGTCAGCATGCTCGCGCTCACAACAGCTTATCATGCGGAAGAGCTTACTAGGGTTGCTCAAGTTGGCCTTGTGGCCTGCAGCGGTGTTGCTCCTGTCTTCGACGGTAGACATGATGAAAACTTGTTGCGTAGGAACGGATGGTGTGAATTCTGCTCCATCTTTGACGAGTACTGAAGGACGTGTTATGTATCGACAAACATCGACACTGAGGTCTCAAAATGTCGTTGTTATGATGCTTGAGTGAGGTAGTATGTGTCTTGTCGCATTTGGTGACGCGTTGACTCTGGTTCGCGCGTTGTCACTGCACGCTACCTCCGTGGGGAAGCGCGAATAGTGAATCCGACATGCACTAATATAGCATCTTTGCGTGCAATCGACGAAGTCCAGTAGTATTTGTCTTGCTCCCGTGATCCAGGTCTTGATCATAGAATGTCTTAGTATAACTCGGTGGATGGAAGAATGGTCATTGATGCCCACTGAACGTCACTTCTCGTCGCCAGCAGGAGAGTGCAACGAATCTCAATCAATTTCAATCTTGATCTTTCCAACTCCACGATCGACACAAGCCTGAAGATTTTTTGGTTTCTCCTTCGCTGTCAAGACAGTGCTTTTGTGCTTGACCTCGCCGGCGCAGACCGTCACTTTGCAAGCTCCACATCCGCCAGACTGGCAGCTGTACATGACATCAAATCCAGCCTCATTGAGCACTTGCAGCAATGACTTTTCGGAAGGAACTTGTAGCGTCTCTTTGCGTCCTTCGTCAGGTTCGTGAACCTCCACCTCGAAAGGATCTCCCAGATTTCCGCTTGGAGCGTTACCGAAGTCCTCGAAATGGCTCATGTGCTCGGGATAATCAGCTTGTTCGAGGTGCTGTCTGCAAGCGTCCATCATTGTTGACGGCCCGCAGCAATATATCTTGGTGTCAATGCGACCGGTAAGAGCTTTCGCAGCAATGACCTTCTCAATGCCAAGTCGCTGACCGAGAGATTTGGCGTAGACAGTCGTCCGCTCCGCTGGTAACATCTCAAGGAAGGCGGCCTCCTCCGGACTGCGCACGGCGTAGTGCACTTCAAATGGCACATGATCTGCTTGCCATTGTCGAATGGCAGGTAGAAATGCAGTCACGCCGATGCCACCAATGATCACGATGCGATTCTTGATGCTCTCCTTTTCCAGACAAGTCTTTTCGTCCCGCACTGCTCGTGGGTTGGCTCCTGGAAGCATCTCGATCTCATCGCCCACCTTCAACTCGTTGTGCATGAATTTTGAACCACCTCGGGAAGAATCATCCAAAGCCACGCCTAGACTGAAATTCTGCAAATCGCCAGCAACAATCGAGTATGAGCGCGACATGCAGAGCTCTGGGCCGAATCGAATCTGCGCAAATGCAAAGGGCTCAAAAAAAGCATTCTGCAATCTCAAAGAATCCTTGAGTTCGAACGTAAATTGCTTGACGCGAGGAGTGACGACTTTGGCGTCGATCAGTGTGTACGATTTGGGTGCGCCCTCCAATCGCTTCCGCGCTCGATTTCTGAACTTGTCCGTGAGCACTTCCAGATCACTGCATTCCTCAAGCAGAGGCAACGGTACCGACTTTCCAGTGATGACCCGTTGCACGTTCATCACTGACCACTTCGGATGTGGTCGGTCGATGAGAACGATGCTATCGCCTCTCTTGATGTAGCCAGTCTCCAGCACACGGAAAAGCCAGCCGACACGACCAGTGCTTTGAATGCGTTTTAGAGCTCGTGGCCATTCGAAGCGGATGTTGAGTTTGTAGCATGGATTCCGTGGTTCGCTCACCTGGAGTACGACGTTCTCGCCGACCCTATACAGATCTCCAACGCACACATTCTCCTCGTCGAGATTCGTCGCGGATAGATTCTCTCCAAAGCCGCCAAGGTCAAATAAGGAAGGATTTGGAGGCTCTTCAGCTCGCCAGTCTGCGTAGTGGTTGGGATTGTAGCCATGTACCGCACGCTCAATTCCTCCATGGTCGTGGTAGACATGTTCGTCTTCGATCAAACCTGTGCTGCCGACGAAGATAGGTCCATTGATTTCTCGTTTGGCAATTGCAGATTTGGTATGTCCTAGCCGACCGACCTTGCCTGTGCGAATCTGGAGAAGAATGCCAGGCGCTGGCATCGGAGCTGGCTCAAGCTTGCAGACAATTTGCTTTGCGAGGTTGTTCCGGACGATAGTTGGACCTCCATACGAGCCCATGGTGCTCGAGTCGAGTGTCACAACCACAGATCGAAGCCGCAATGCTGCGTTCTTGAATCAATCGTATAGCCTCCAATTCAGATACGAGTCGCTCGGCCCCGTTCGCTACCCTGTCAGTTCAATTCCTTTCTTCGGTTGCAATGCGAGGTTATTATTCAGCATGTCAATTAAGACAATCTTGCGCGACGATTGCACCTGATGCCCCAATGTTTGGAGAGGAGGGGAGACGCGCAACGCAATTGATGCTTGCGGATAAACACAAAACAAACCTTCGATGTACTTACGACTCGAGTCAGAATTGGCTGATGATCTATTGCACTGAGTCGAGTGTTGTTATTGGGCGTAGGGCTGCTTCTATCGCCGCGGGCAAAGAAGGTGGGTGAGCAAGAGTGGAGTAGAAGGAGCGGAAAAGGGATCGGTACAAACCTATAGCCACGGAATTTGAACGCTCGGACCAGCTTTCGGCCTGAGGTTAGAATAGCGACAGCGATTCATTCACTCTATTTCATATGCACTTAACCTCACCGTGCTTGTGATTACCTCATCCATCCCAAGTAATCTCCACAAAACACATATTACTAGCAACAGTCTGCTCATCAGGCCTCTTAAAACCCGAAAGCTTGAACCTAGTATCCGCTCTCTTCAACAAAGCCTTCCATTCCTCCTCATTCCGATCATAAGAATTGAAAAATATCATCATCCTCAGCGAAGCAGCCAAAAGTTCCCGATTCTTCCATTCTCCAACAGTGCCAGGTTCAGGTAAATATGGATCTTGAATTACCACTTTCGCACCCTTCTTCAGCGCTGGGATTAAGCTCAAGAGAATTTTGACGCAGTCCTTGTCGGTCCAGTTGTGGAAGACAGCACGGAAGAAGTAGATGTCCGCATCTCGTTTCGGTTGAGGGTCGAAGAAGTTATGGGCTTGGAAGGTTACTCTGCCTTTCACAGTCTCGGGCAATTCAGCTTTCTCGCCCTCAGCGATGGTGTCTGGGAGATCTTGAATAACAAAGTTCAGCTTGGGAAATGCTTCCGCAAGAGCAACATCCAAGCCTCCCTTTCCAGCTCCAACATCAATGACCTTCGCCCCATCTGGTAGACAACCCCAATCATAATTCTTGATAGTAGGCTCGGCCTTCGCCATCTCAGCATAGAACACCATCAATTGCGCAAACTTCTCCGCTCGCTCCGGATGGCTGGCTTCCAATTCTTGAAAGAACGGCTTCGTGGCATGATTCTCTAGACCCCAGGCGCTCTTGATCGTCTCCTCGACTCCAACAGGATCTGAAATTGCATCGACGACTCGAGTAGAAGCTCTCCAGGACTCGTCCATGTTCGCTTGGAATTGGCATTGAATGTATGCATTGTCTCGCAGGAAGCGAGAGAAGAGGGTGTGAGTGACATTGCCTGAAGAGTCCTCTGCGAAGACGAAGTTTGTCATGGTCTGTCGTAGGACTCGTTTGAGAAGTGGTAGCGGAACGGAGCATTGTTCTGAAAGGGATTGGTAGGATATGCTGCCTTCAGGAGGAACTTTGTGTTGGATCTTGTGACGGATAATTAGCTCGAGACCGATCGTGTCGAGATGTGTCCACCCTAGTGTTCGTAGAGCAGGTAATGGGCCTTGCGCCATCATGTGAAGGAGATGAGTTTGTCGTAGCTAGCAACACATTAGCGTGGCTCAGAGGCATGGACATCTGGTCCTTACCATTTTATCTCGTGCAGCTTGCATCGCAGAGCTAGTCGAAGCCGTGGCAAGAGACCAGTGATCCTCGATAGATCCTGGTTCCGGAAAGCCATCATCCTTGGCTTGCTGCTCTATGAGGAGTGCGGTTTCGTAGATTGACTTGGCAATTTCGACAATAGACATGGTCGAAGTCGTGGCAATTGCTACTGCGCGGCGATTACCTCGAATCGAATCAGAACAAGCTCGTTTCGATGGGAATTAATGTTGACTGTCGGCCGTTAGCGGATGTCTTGAAGCTTGGTTTGAAGCTTGGTATAGAGCTTGTGACGAGACCCTCCGAAGTCCTTATTGTTGCGCAAATACTTCTTTGCTTGATCAAGCATAACCGTGTCAACTTCTGATAGATCATTTGCAGAGATCTGAACCAGATTAATGGATTAGGAGCCAGTGGCACAGCTTAGAAGCGGCACTTGAGCTCATCCTGCAGGATTTACCGGAGCAGCTACAGATATCGAGCTAGCTCAATAAGGGCTTCGTTGCTCCTTGCCCATGTCGGGAATCGCGGGACAAGCAATCGCTCTCGTCGTGATGGAAGATTTTCGTCCCTCTCAGGTAGGTAATGTAAGCTGATACATGGAGCTATGATGACACTAGGCTCTACTTACAGACTTCCTGTCTCCAAAAATCGATGTGATGGGTATCGCCGCGATTCAATTCCTTCTCAACCCGCAGAGCCCCAGACGCCAGTGAAATGCTTGTCGATGAGTCCCGCACGCATGTGAATCATGCTTTCTTTCTAACCTTGATGCCAATGCTGCGGACACTTGCCCAGACGCTCTCCGTGACTTTCACTGGCAACTTGCGTCCTTTCAGACGCTGATCAATGAGCCACATGCCCACCACGAATTCTTCTTTCTGGAGGCGGCCGACGCTGTCATTATCGACCAAGTCCCATACCATTTCTAATGTCGGCTCCGGAAGCCGGGATCTACTCCATATCTCTCGCGCAACTATATTTGATATTTGATCGTTCACCACCGCCTGTAGTTCTTGCGCTTGAGTGTGGCCCGGTCGCTGTCGTAACAAATTCTGCTCCTCGTAGGTAAATGAGTAATAGAGGCCTTTATTTGCGGCCCATACTCCCTCATAGCGCTTCCTCTCCCGCTCCGTGATAGCGTCTCGCCATCTTTTCCGTTCGCCTTCGTGATGCTTATTCGGGTGTTTCCTGATTAGACGCTTCTTTTGGTGCTTTCGGTACGGGTGTTTCTCATCCTCTGACTCAGAAGACGATGCACCGTCGTAGTTCCTCAGTGTGTGAAGCATGCCAACTTTCGCAGGGCTTGGAGTTCGAGAAAATGGTAGCTTGTGACTATGACCTCTCTTCCTCCGAGTTGGTACAGGAGGGGGCTCGAGCCTTGTAGGACTTGGTGCACGAGACGAGGCAAGACTAGATGCAACAAGCGCATTTGCAAGGTCGTCTCCTGTCCTCAACGGTGTCATTCGCCGAGGATGAGCTTGGTTGAATTGCGCAGGTATGCTTCTCAGGGATGGCGCCGAAGTCACGGACATGGCATCTGAAGCAGCACTACTTGGTCGCTGTGGCTGTTGGATGGGCATCGGACGGCTGGCAGCCTGACGCACTGGCGATGGTGATGGTTGCAGAGGTCGTCTCTTCTCCTCCAAACCAGCCCTCAGCGATTGAGAGGGCGATGGACTCCATGCTCTGGTTGTGGACCTTGGCAGACTCGGCGGCGGCTTGTCTATATTCAGATCTTCCGAGGCAGATGCGAAAGAGTCGTCTGAGGAGTTGCCATCGTGTTTGCCTGGCACCGAATCACGTCGGTTCTGTTTCAAGGGCTCCGGCCTGACCCCGTTATTCCTCTTGGCCTCTTCGAGCTCGAGCTGAAACATGGAGGTAATGCCTCCGGATCTCATAGGCTTCGGACTTTTCAGTGAGAGCTCACGGCTTGGTTTGATGACGACGGGCTCCGGTCTCTTGGCAGGACTTGCGTCGTTCACGGCTTTGAGTCTCTGCTCAAAAAGATTGACTAGGGAGCCAGTGGGAGCAATAGGAGTGCTATCTGTAGGTCGGTCCGTAGTATCGTTTGAGTTCACGCTCTCATTCTTCTTGAAGTGCTGGCTCAGCCGACGCGGCTTAGGTGCTATTGCAGGCCTCTGTACCGCCGCAGTGCGAGGCCTGGCGGCGTTCTCTTGAGTCGATATAGCTGATGACGGCTTGGCACGTGCCGCAGCCAATACAGCGGCCTGCTGAGATGGAGAACGATTGTGCACCCTGGGCCGCTCCTGCTGGGGCAGGCTGAGGTTCGGCATCTTCTCTTTCATGATATCACTGGCCGTATTGCCCGCTGCAGACCGCGTCACAGGTGCACGCGCAGGCAGTGGAGAACGGCCACGGGAGCGAATGTCAGGCGGATTCGGAGTGGGGCCCCTGATGTTTGCAGTATTGGCAGCGGAAAGTGCTCCATTGCTCCCTCCTACGTATGTCTGTGTCGGCGCGCGTTCTCGAGGCGGAGGACGGCCAAATGCCAGGCTGGCACCCAGCAGAGCGGCATTCTGCTGCGAGCTGGCAGTGGAAGTGGTGGTATCGACGCTAGCTATCGAGGAAGCTCTGGACGGAGGTTTATAGCCCATCGAGGGCGGCGCAGGCGCATGAGGAAGTGCGAGAGGAAGCCCACACGACCATTATCATTGTAGATGGTTGACCGGGCGGCAGTCGTGCTTCGCTTCAAACACACGACTGACAAGGCTCCCTCAGATCGAAATAGCCGCGACAAGCCCGCCGCCAAAACATCAACCCATCTCCAAGGCCATCCTCAGGATTCAATCGCTTTGTTCTCGTCAGCAGGGACATCCGTTTCACATCTTCAGCCGCAAGTGGCTTGGCTCGCGTCTGAACTTGTTGAGATAGTGGATGCCTAGGGACCTCGACTACACAAACATTCCTGCATTCACTTCCACAGGTAGGTACCACATCTCTCCTTCTTTCCTTCGCCGCTTTTGTATGATCGCGAAGTCGCGTGCCAGTGCACCCTCCTCCGTCTTCAACACCTTCATAACGGGCCTGCATGGCTGACACGCTTCATCATGGCGCGCGACATAACAATGCAGAGGCCGGAGGCCTTCGAAGAAGAGAAGATGATGTACGGACGTGGCACGATGACAGAACAGGAACTTGACGAGAAGTATCCAAATCGCCCTCACAATCATTCTAAGACTCTACCATTTCGCGAGCTCTTTCTTACTTTGTTCAACCCTCTCAACGACAACAAGAAGAAGCCATCAGGGCCGGCAGTTGCACGCAAAAAGCTTGGCCCTCATGGCGGACCCAGTCAGGCTCCGAACGAAGTTCGACGCCAGATCATCGACAGGTTCATCGGTCGCTGGCGAAAGGAAGTCGGCGACGACATCTACCCAGCTATGCGCCTTATTGTTCCAGAAAAGGACCGGGATCGAGGCATGTATGGTCTCAAAGAAATGACCATTGCTAAGATCCTCATCAAAATCATCAAGATCGACAAGAATAGCAATGATGGTCAAAACCTCACCAACTGGAAACATCCAGGCATGAAGTCGACTAGTGCAATGGCTGGCGATTTCGCAGGTCGCTGCTTTGAGGTCATCAGCAAGCGACCCATGCGCACTACACCTGGCGATATGACCATTGCTGAAGTCAACGAGCGTCTCGATCGTCTGGCAGTCGCACAAAAGGAAGAAAACCAGCTGCCAATTCTCGAAGAATTCTATAGCCGTATGAATGCTGAAGAAATGATGTGGCTCATTCGCATGATTCTTCGTCAGATGAAAGTCGGTGCGACTGAGAAGACTTTTTTCGAAATCTGGCACCCGGATGCAGAGAACCTCTTCAACATTTCAAGTAGTCTGAGACGAGTCTGCTGGGAGCTTTACGACCCTGCAGTGCGCTTGGAGGGTGAAAGTCGCGGGATCTGCTTGATGCAATGCTTCCAACCACAGCTCGCTGCATTTCAAATGCGCTCCACAGAGCAGATGGTCGCTAAAATGGGCGCGACAGAGGAAGATCCTGTCTTCTGGATCGAAGAAAAGCTTGACGGAGAACGAATGCAGATGCACGTAATGGAAGACGATAACCATCCGGGTGGCGTGCGCTTCGGCTTCTGGTCGCGAAAGGCGAAAGACTATACTTACCTGTACGGTAATGGTTTCGAGGACGACAATTCCGCATTGACACGACATATCAAAGACGCTTTTGCGTCGGGCGTTCGTAACATCATCCTTGATGGCGAAATGATTACCTGGGACTTTCAGCTGGATGCTATAGTCACTTTCGGCACGCTCAAAACAGCCGCCATTGAACAGCAGCAGAATCCCTTCGCGGGTGGTAATCGGCCTCTCTACAAAGTATTCGACTGCCTATATCTCAATGACAAGGACCTGACACAATACACCCTGCGTGACCGCCGGAATGCGTTGCAAAGCAGCATCAGGAATGTGCATCGTCGGATCGAGATCCATGAATATCAGGAAGAACGGACGGCAGCGAAAGTCGATGAGACCCTGCGACGAGTCGTGGCGGAGTCAAGCGAAGGCCTTGTGCTCAAGAATCCTCGATCATTGTACCATTTGAATGCACGTAACGACGATTGGATCAAAGTCAAGCCGGAGTACATGACGGAATTCGGCGAGTCGCTTGACTGCATAGTCGTGGGCGGCTACTATGGCTCGGGTAAGCGCGGTGGAGGTCTAAGCAGCTTTTTGTGCGGACTCTATATGCCAAGCCACATAAAGGATATACAGCCGGACATCAATCCTCAAAAAACCCTGTCATTCTTCAAAGTTGGCGGGGGCTTCAGCGCCAGTGACTACTCACAGATCAAGCACATGACCGAGGGCAAGTGGAACGACTGGGATCGGAAGAAACCTCCGTTCGATTGGGTCGAGCTTGGTGGCGGGATGATCAAGCAGTACGAGAGGCCAGACGTTTGGATTAAGCCCGAAGACTCCTTCGTTGTGAGCGTGAAAGCCGCATCCGTGGGAGGCTCTGACCAATTCGCTTTTGGCCATACCTTACGCTTTCCAAGGTTCAAGAAATTGCGGACCGACAAGTCCTGGCAGCAGGCACTGTCGTGTGATGAGTTCGTGGAGCTACAGAAGAACGCCCAGAATGAGAAGGAGGAGAAAAAGATGAAAATGGACGAGTCGCGGAGAGAGCGCAAGACAAAGAAGCGGAAGAAGGAGATTGTGATTCAGGGCCAAGAAGAAGGCGACATCAAGACACCTTACGCTGGTCCAGTTACAAAGGTCTTTGAAGGCCTGAGCTTCTTCATCATGACTGAAGCACCAAAGCCGATCAAGAAGAGCAAAGCCGAGCTTGAGCAACTTGTCAAGGCAAATGGCGGCCAGATTGTGGCATCACACAAGGATCCTAAGACTATCCTTGTCGCTGATCGGAATGTGGTCAAGGTGGCCTCAGTGAAGAAGAGCGACAACCGAAATATAATCAAGCCAAGCTGGCTACTCGACTGCATCAAGCAGAGCGAGCTGGACGTTGGGAGACCGACCTTGCTCCTGCCACTCGAGCCGCATCACCTTGAGTACACACAGTCTGCTGATCAAGGCAAGTTCGACGATAATGTTGACGAGTATGGTGACAGCTATGCTCGCGATGTAACATCCGAAAGCCTCCTTGCCTTGTGCAACAAAATGCCAGCCAAGCTTGAAGACGGATACGAGCCTCTCGAAATTCTGGGACAACTCGATGACCATGGCAACGAGCTCGATGCGCTTGCTGGATTCATGTTCCGCGGCACGAAAGCATACTTCGACCCGAATGTATCCCGCGAGACCATTAGGCTGTACGAGTTTGCTGGTGGTGACCTTGCTAAGACATTGAAAGAAGAGGACATCACACAAGTCGTGGTTCAGCAAGATAGTCAGAGCCTCGCGGAAATTCGCAAAGCAGTATCATCTAGGCGAAAGCTTCCTAGGATCGTGACCGAGGACTGGGTTAAAGAAAGCTGGATCGAGGAGACGAGGCTGGATGAGGAGCGTTTTGCACTGGTATGAAGAATTGCTGTCTATGTGCAGGTAGCAATTGAAAGTGCAGCATCTGAGGTGAAGATACGCGCTCAGCAGTACTGCGCTTTCGAAAGACTTCGGCGTTGGTGACGCCTTCGTATCTCAAAGCTTTACCGCTTCGATGACACTTCGGGTGGTGGACCCCGTCCGGCTTGCGTTTGGTGGCCGCATGGAAGCATGTGAGCAGAGCAAGCTATTCGGAAAGCAGCTTGAGACTTTGCCGAAACAAGGAAGCCCACAGCTCAATGTCACCGTGACCAGGGCCGCTTGGAATGGATCCTTCTCCGAACCACTCTTGCGTGTACTTCAAGGATGCGACCCAGTCATCTCCACTCCACGCCACTCCTTGCCGGGCTTTCTGCTTGTACTGCTGGCAGATCATGAACACAACCAAGTCATCCATCATCACCGCGTGCTTCTTGAAGTCCTCGACATTCATGTCAGCCATGAACCAATGGAGTCCCTCGTCGAAAGGCATGATTGCGTCCCATAGGCGCTCAGGACCTGTCGGTAACTTCGCAATGAACTCCACATCGGATATAAATGTGTCCCAGTCGAACATGTTACCGCGTTCGTTCCAGCGGTTTGGCCCTGTGTGGATGTACGATTCGCATTCATTGGCCAGCATCTTCACGAACTCTGTGCCTTGCTGTGCAGCGATTGCTTTCAGCGTGTCACAAGGCAATCCTGCGTTGATGTCAGCATCGTGAATGTGGTCGCTAGCAGAGATCTCGCACCGAGAAGATGTTCCTCCTCCGCAAGCTTCTCGATCAATGCCTTGGTGTGTCCATTGTTTGCGTCGAAAGCCATAATCGTATGCAGCCCGTTGTGTTGCTGATGGTGCTGTCTAGTCTCAGTATGTGTATGTTCAGGGCTGATTGTGATAGTAAGAGCGAATTCAAAAGGTACGTGGATGGAATCGGAAGTGATGCAGTTGAAGAAGCACAGACCTTTTAGACTACGTGCATGTGACTGCAATCCAAGTGAGGCATCTCATTCAGTCTCAGAGTGGCAGACTTGCGCCTCACTTGCTGAACTGAGAAACTGATCCTGAATGTGAGGCCTCATCACGACGTTAATACATGTATGGCATCTACGCAGACTTACAAGCAAATCATGATGTACTTCCTTTGCCATCGCGTTCAAATTGGACACTTGGAATTCTGCAGAAATGAGAAAGTGACTTAGTCGTGACAGATCTTCATAGAGTGCTACACGTCTAGTAGTGACATATGCGCTCCTCGACAGATGCTCGAGACCAAGCCAGTGTCTGCGAAATGCCGACCACAGCTCCAACTCTGCGACGGAGGTGCGGATGGCAGCAAACTTCACCAGTGCTCGTCGGATGATGTACTGTGTAATAGTCTGCACGTGTCAATGGTAGTCGAATTCGAAGACATCCCTGCAAGCCTTGGGCGATGTTCATTGCAGACTGCTTCGCTGCATGGAAGTTTACAGCTTCCTCTTCGCTTCTTGGAGTGCTTTGCAAATCTCAGACGAAGACTTCTAATCCTGGAGTTCCTCTAGACTCTTCTCGAGCACAAATTTGAGATATTCTTCATCTCGCTCGCTCTCAACGTATTGCTCCTTAACGTGTTCCCGATACCGCTGCAACTTTTTGATCCAGGGCTGAGGATCCCACGCCTCTGCGCTCTTGGCCTTTTGCTTGTACTGCTGAATGATCGTGTGATGTACCAGATCATCAAGCTGCTCGATCCAACCCCATAAGTCTTCGGGCTGCACGGCTCTGGCCCAGGCATCTTCGAAGAGGAGATCGAATACGCGTTGGGGCCCGGTGGGCAATTTACTGAGCCAATGCAGTTCTGAGAACATGCGTTCGGCAGCGTCTTCGCTTTGCTCCCAGTCTCCTGACTCCATATTGTCTCCTGAGTCCATCCAGCGACTTTGTCCTGGCTGACAGAGATGCCACGCTTCGATGAACAGCATCGGCACGATGCCTTTGGCAGCACGATCGCCTTGCTGCTCAACGATGGCCTTGATGGTGCGTCCTGTTAAAGCTGTATCTTCGTTAGCCTCATGTATCTTGCTTGGCTGGCCACATATGCCTACTCAACAAGGCTTTTGCATCGGCCAAAGCCTCGATTGTGGCATTGAAGTGCTCAATGTCGATGGTCGACTCCATGATAGCTAGGTGGCAACGCGGTCTATCGCCACAGACCGGGGTGTGATCTCAACAAGAAGTGTGGTGGCTCTGCGATTGTTAAGGTTGATGCTTGAGAAAGAGTAGAAGTGGAACGCGCATAGCAAATCTATGAGGTTGTCACACGAGCACGGGCCGCAATGCGTCCAGCAGCATGTGACTGCTCGTGGTCAGAAGTGAGAAAGTTCACTTCAGAAGTAAAGGATCTGTTGATGCTTGCGAATAGTCTCTGTGTCAGCTCTGATTGACAAGACTTGATCTGACACGGTGAGCTTGCTGTCCTGAGCTCTGGAGCAAGATAGTAGCTGAAACCGGGCATTGAAAAACCTCACTTGTTGTATCGATATTCGTGCAGAGTACATTAGAAGTCTCACTCCTCTCACTCTGTCAGAGAATCACGTTTCCTTCTCGAAAGCCTCGAGCATCTCCTTATCATAGAAGCATTCAGCAATCATGTCCACCAGCTCCATTGGCAGTCGCTCGCATATTGCCTTGTAGGCCACGACCCTCGCATAGCGTCTGCGAGCCCAATTGAGCAGGTACTGATAGCTCTTTGCCGAATGCGCGAACTTATGTGCTGCGATAATCACTTCTTTACCATGCTCTTCACAGGGCTGAATAGCTCCATCGAGCCAATACACCGCTTGAAGTCGCCATTCTGTTGGGTCCCAGCTTTGGCTCTGCTGTCCTAGCTGCTTGACATGTCGCCTGAATATGTTGAGCAAAAGGTTGTCGATTGGAGCACAGCGTTCGATGGCGTCCTGGATGGTGTCGACTTGGAGATATTCCTGCAGCAACTGCATAAGATGCTCGACCAACACAAATGCCTGCTCGGGCCCACCGGATATAATAGTCAGGCGCTCGAGATCCTGTAAAGCGAGAGGACGATAGTCGTCAGGCGTTGAGTCAATGACATCGCCATAACGCGCCTGCCATTCATCGACTAGGGTGAAGTGCCATTTGATTTCCTTCGCTAGGATGCTAGCAGCCTGGCTTCCAAGGTGGGTCACGCCAAGGCGGAATGTCGAGTCCGGAAGAGCTGGTATCGGTGTCAGCGTGATGGATATTCATGAGGGACCAGCTTACTCGCCTAGAAGACCGTGTGACTTTCTCAGAGCGGCAACTACATGTACCGCATGTTCTCCCTCGAAGTTGGCGACAGCCATATTTTCGTGTTCGTAACGAAAATTGTGTGGTTTGAGCGAAGGTAAAAGTCCTAGGGTCGCGCTGTACAATTGTTAGGTGTTGGAGCGAGGTGAGCTACTCTCGAGGCAGGCGCGAACGAGCGTTGCGTAGGGACAAGGACTTCATGCCAATCATGGTATTCGGTTCCAAGACCACTCTACAGATGTGGCCGCTGTTCCTTAATCTCGAATGTCCAACGAACTGCTGACCTTTCCAAGATCTCGATTGTCGCATGCTGCCACGAATCCGCTAACCTACACATCAACGGTCCTTCCTTCCTTCGAACTTAGCTTCGCAAGCTCAATGATCTGCAGCACATCCCTAGCCTCTTCCGCCTTCACCGGAACTTCGCCCTCACCCCGAATCGCCTTCGCAAATATGCGGTAGTACTCCACGTAAGTCGCAGGCTTGATCGTAGGATACTTCTTGACCACTGGCGTGGCCTTCTCGTTCTCAACAGTAATAAGGGTGCCATAATGGCTTTCCGGGTCAACGCCAAATTCTGGATGTCCTGGTCCAACGTTCTCTTTTCGAAGCTGATCTTCTTGTCGGTCGAGGTGGAACTGTATTGCAATAAAGTTAGCATTCGTCACGGCCATGTTCGAAAGTCGCCATTACTTACCTTCTTGAAGCTACCCTTTGTACCTCTGACCCAATATCTGAGCTGTTCAATTTCTGGACTGACGACACCAGCCTTGACAGTGACCAACAATGGTCCATCGTAATGAAGCAGCACAGTGTGCGAATCAGGTGGGCCAGAAGAGACGCTTCTTCGCTGCCTACCAATAAAAGCAGTGACTCGCTTTGGCATACCGAACGTATGATATACTTGATCGATCAAGTGAGTGCCGAGATCGTAAAGACTTCCATGGGCTGGCTTGTCATCATTCTTCCAAGAGCCCGCAGGTGGAGCATCAGGACGATGCCTATCGAAATGAGTCTCAAACTCTGATATATCACCCAGCAAGCCTTCAGCCATGATCTTCCTTAACGTCAAGAAGTCCGCATCCCACCTGAAAGCAATGGGTATGAGGGTCAGCAATGGTTCAAAGGTTAGGCACTCCAAGACACCGCGCTGAGATAGAGCTGCCATCTCTGACACTGCTCGCCTAGTCTTACACGTTTGCTCGGAGCAACGCCTTGTTCACTCACCTCCTGTTCTGATATACGGTCAACTTCTTCCCACTCTTCTCAGCAATTTTTGCAAGTTCGCCTGCTTCTTCTGGAGTAGGCACAAATGGTTTCTCCACGACCACGTTCTTTCCCGATTCTAGCGACTTCTTCGCCATTTCAAAATGTGTTTCTGGTGTAGTGGTAACAATTACGACGTCCACCTTTGTGTCCGCATAGACCTCGTCAACAGATCTCCAACTCTTGATTCCGGCATGAACTTTTGAGGCATCGTCGTCGGGTTTAGGAGATCGTTGTACAACACCGTAGAGCTTGTACTCGTCTGGTAAAGCGAGGACTAGAGGGATATGGAAGACCTTCGCGGAAAGACCGTAGCCTACAACTGCAACATTAAGAGGTTTGAATGCCATATTGAAGCTGGATTGTCCGATGCTGCTGTCTCTGATTGTTGTGAGATCCTTCTTATACAAAGTCAATTGAGCCAAGTCTTTGAACTTTTCGCCGTTAGTTGCCGTACTGTTGGGATGGAGCTACAAGAGCTCTGTCATCAATCGGCGGGGCTGTTTCCTGTTCCTGTGGAGCCGCTCGCGGCCGCTCGCTGCTAGTGCGGGAGATCCTTTTCGAGGCGTCTCAAGTGTCGCGTGGACCTTCAGAAGAATTGTGGGTGACCATCGGTGTCTCGATTCTGCATGAATGGCCGCTTCATGTGATGACAGTGTTTCGTCTCGACAGACCTCTAGGGTCTTTTCGCCCGATCACAGCTTCTAATGCTTGGGTAAGCGCTCTCGCATCATAACGGCCACCTTTTCTGCTCTCGTCACTCCGACCATAAACCCGAAGTGACTCAATGCCGATCTTGCTGAGAGCCTCCTTGTCCAGCTTGGGAGACAATGGGCCGTCCAGGTAGATAACGTGGGTGACGTACTGCCAGTAGTCTTCGGCGTTTGGTTTGGAAAGGCCTTGCGAATCACGACATGCGTTCGCGATTGCGGCAATGAAGTCCAGAGCTGTGAACGGATTGTTAGATGGTCCGGTCTCACGGTCGAGTGTTCCGTTGAGGATGAGAATCTTGGTTCGGATGAGAGGAGACGCAATGGCAGCACCGACACCTTTCAAAACCAGAGATGGAATGATCGAGGTGAAAAGCGAGCCAATGCTATAGATGATGCAGGACGAGTTCCTCAGAGACTCCACAACTCTTGGGTTTGCAGGAATAGTGATCTCTTGACCGTAAGGGTTGATGTACCAGAGTCGCTCGATGCGGGCGGGAAGCTCCTCTTCATCCTCTTTGGAAAACGTGATGGCTGGCTTTCTGAGAGTAGGTAGAGTCCCGGGCATATTGGCGTCTTCGACCTTGTCATGCTCTTCTGTTTCCACTCGAAGTGCTTGCATTGGCGAGACTGGGACATGATCCACCGGAGCAGCAGGTACGCTGGGATGACTGATGTTGTTCTGGCCGTATATGATAGTGCCATCTGCTAGACCTGTTGCTATGTGGTGAGCGAAATTGGTGTTCAAGACAGGCAAAATAGAGACTGTGGAAGGAACGCCACAAATGCTGGACACCAGGTAGATAGAGGCCTCAAAGCTGCCAGTGAAGAGTCGAGCACTGCTGCTGTCAGTCCAATCCACCAAGATCAATGCTCTGTACTCACCCAGTCAAGAAAAGGTTGCCGATGCTGGCACCTGAGAAGTCGAACTTGCTTGTTGGTCGAAGTCGCTTCACGATTTCCTGGTTCATTGAATTGAGAAAGCTGCGAATAAGCTCCTTTTTTGGAGACGAGATGCCGTTCCATAGCGAGTGCGTTGCTTCGACAATGTCCAGCCATTCTGCTCTAGCGGGAGCATAGCCTCTGGGTAGGCGATGGTTGAAGAATGTCTTGATGGCCTGGGCTTCGTCTCCCTCATCTGGGATCAGGCGGACCAGACGAGAGCGCACATCTCCAATGCCTGTATGCCATCATCAGAAACCTGCTAGTCATTAATCGCATTCCGGGTATTTGAGCATACCAGGTCCTCCGAAGACGCGTATCAGCTCCGAGGATGATCCTCCGTTATCAGAAATCGGTATGACATAGTTAAGCGACGTGCTATTTGCTTCTCTGATCTCATTGAACACATCGACAAGACTGTTGGCAGCGCTTCCGCCCGAGAAGACGACTATGCCGCCACGTTGTGCTGATAGTCTTGGAGTCGAGGTTCCAGATCCTGGTTCCGAGGGGACATTGAGGAGATTCCAATTCGGCTGCCAGCCCCCATTTGCAGCATGCATCGCGAAATCATGCTGCTGAGTCGCCATTGTCACAATATTACTTGATATAGTGCATATCGGCGAAGATACCTGGTCTTATTATGTTTACAAGGACATGCGGCATGTTTCAAAGTAGGAGGAAGGTGAAGCCAAAGCGGGATGTCTACTCTAGGGAATGGCTTCTTGCTTATTCAGTCCATACCGCGCTCGTGAATTTGTTATATACATCAAAACGTCTATGAGACGTGTTCTCATTCGGATCTTTGCGATTCTGATCATTTCATGAGATCCGCATGAGCATAGATATGCGGCACAGCTTAGAGAAGCTCTTCACGCACATCTCCACCAGAAATGCCTTTGATGCCTTTCGCTTTCTCTACAGCTCCATCACTTGCCCATCGGATGCAATGAATCTGCTAGATGGTCTTCCCCTCGCTCTCCTCAGGTATGTGCTTACATCGCAGTGTTTTACGCGTGCGCACCGGCCTCCGATGCGACAGCACCCTCCTGATTCTTCTGCCAATTGCTGCCCTCGTTCAGACCACCCTCACGCTCTTGTCTCCTCCGTCGCTTCTCAATGAGCCTCTGTCTCGCATCGCCTAGATACCGCATCTGGTTGTTCTCCACTCCCTGCAGCCAGTAGCCAAATGATGCGCCGAGAGTGCCGTAGATTGGGTATATGATCCAATTTTCGCGTTGGAAGAAGGGTCTCATCTCAATACCGAGCTGCCAGAATCGGACGGCGAGGCCGAAGCCAGACCTACATGAATGTCAGCTTCTGTTGTGTATCTGAATAGAAGCATACTGACCAGAAAAGGATCTTGTTAACCATGGTGCCGGTAGTTCCAGAGAAGACGCGCGGTGGTGAGAAGTCGGCTCGCTGATGGTTGTATATGAGCGTAACGGGAGCCTGCCCTTGCTATTCGCCGTGTTTGGAGGGTGGTGTTATTATTGTCACACGAGTTGCGCAGGTGCAACAAATGCTCGCTGCTGCCCGTGGGTTCAGCTGACCCGACCGCGCTAAAAGCGGGAGCGACCGCGCTAAAGCTTACCTAACTGCGCTAATTAAAAGCTAACTATACTTTCTACCCTAACTCTTATATATATATCCTACTGCCCTACTGCCCTACTACGCCTATTCGAAGTATACTATACTCTTATTCGAATTAGCCTAGAGCCTTATTTAAATTAATCTTAAAATAGCTTTAGTAAATACTCGCTCTAGTATCGAAGACTACTATAATATAGCTACCTTTAAGAGCTTCTACTTATATTACCTCTATCTATATACTATTAAGAAGGAGGCTAGTATAAATCTTCTACTATTCGAAGTAGTATAATTCGAATTAGTATACTACTTTATTTAAATAAATATACTAACTTATTTAAATAGGCGCTAATAAAGAATAAGAATAAGGCTAGCCT
>KZ107143.1:357-16164 GCA_000504365.2 Pseudocercospora pini-densiflorae CBS 125139
GTCTATTTCCGCCGTCCTATCTATTATATCGATCGATCGACTATATAAGAGCTAGAATAAAGGAATTAGAGCTAAGAACGACCCTAGTTTAAATCTAGATCTAGCCTCTAGGGAGAGCCGTTTCTAGGCGGGTCTACGTATACGAGATAACTACGCTTTCTATACTATAACGAGGCCTAACTAGCTATTTAAAATTGCTATTATTAGATAGGCTTATATGCCAATTGAGATACCTGATCAAAGGAGCCGATATTATTGCCTGGGCCTATCTGCAGGGGTGGGCTACGTTGCCACCCTGGGCTTGGTAATCAGTTTCTACGGTATATCCATGCGTAGGGCTGACCGCCGTGGAAGACTGCTTCAATCTGTCATCGGAATGAGACCTATATTTATGCGTCGGGCTGGCCGCCGTGAAAGACTGCTTCAATCCACACCTGCAGTCATGACATCCCTCCCTGGACCTCCTCAATCTTGATTTCAATTCCAGATGCTCTACGAGCGCAATGTCAATTGAACAAAGATCGAGAAGAAGTGAATCCGTCGAGTCGCATTCGCGTTGAAGTATCGCAATGAGCAGGCCACAACTTGCCCGATTGAAGCTTCCTTCGACAGTCCCTAGATGTTTTCATCTTAGTAGGACATTCATTCTCTTGTCATGCTTGACTTACTCATTCCATCCTGTGGTAAAGGTCACGCAAAGCATCAAGCTTCGATCCCCTGCGGCTGCCTTGCATGAGCATATTGCCGTGCGCGTTCACGAGTACAGCGTAGTAGACTCGAACTTCCGGGCCCGAGATCTTCTCAATGTGGACGCTGAAAGGATTCGCATTCCTGGTCGACAGAAGGTAGTAGTAGTCGTAGTACCACTGCGAATACGTGCGAGGGTACTTGTTGTGAGCGCGACCTATTCTGTGTCAGTATTGTAGCATCATGAATCGTCGGACTCGAGGACGAGATCTTACGAAGAATGGCTTGGCGCACCGTCAGCTCAGCGCCGCTAGGCTGTCCGAAGCATAGGAACGGCATCTTGCAAGGGTCTTCTTGTTGTTGTCTTGGGTCAGGCTTGTTGGTCGAGGCGATTGATGGTAGTTCGTGTGCTTGTCTGTCGCATCAAGTGCTATGTATCAAAGCGCGAGCTTTTGACCTCGCGGAGTCCATGCAACATCTTGGCAGTGCATTCACCTGCACGGACCTTCTTGCAAGCACATGGCAACACTGCATGTGAAAGGTACAGAATCTACAATTTCACTCCAGATCACATGACCTCGAGCCGCGTCCTGCCTTGCTTGGGCAGCAGAAGGATTGGACACGAGTCATGATGCCACTCCTTAACAGAGAGTCAGTATATGCGGACACGATGCCGCGAGTGAAGCATCGCACGCGATCTTGTTGATTCTTGTTATCCTCACAACATCCAAAATGGCAGATGATGGTTTCGAGAACGAGTCGGACTTTGACAAGCTTCTGCAGACATCCGGAAAGAACGTCCTGATATACGCATACGAAGGGCAAATCCCGTCAAGAGCGAGAGAGTGCGTCTTAGGTATCTGCACCTTTATGCCATCTTTACTGACAGATTGCAGTCTTGCCAGAATGTTTTCGCACACCACAGTAGCGTATATGGTTGATGTCTCTCAGCACATCGAAGCAGAGGTATGTACTCTGAGCGCTTCTGCTGTTCACCCTGACTGAACTGCTCTTGCACAGAATTATTTTGGAATCATCGAGGTTCCAACGTTTATCGTTTACAGGAACGGCGAGGAGATTAAGAGAGTGCTCGGAATGGACCCAGCCGGACTGGAGTCTCTGGTCAAGACACTCGCGTGAGCTGGCATCGCCTATATTCGTGTATTGGCTTGGAAATGGCGTTTGGTATACCCGTCGAAAGTGTCGATGCGAATGGTCTTTAATGTATGGCACCAGCGGTCTGAAGCAGCGACCCTCTGGAACATCATATAATAGCGATTATGGCGTGGCTTCGTTGTGTTATATATTTCGTCGTAATTTTCTCTCAGACATGGCAATCGTTGCGTTTCGCTTTCGTCTTCATCGCATCGTACTGTCGTCAAGCTCGCATTCGCCTGAATGACTGCGTATATGTCTTTCACTTCTTGGTAGAGGTTTCATGATAGGCAACGTATAGTCAGGCGCACTCCCGCACTGCTGTTGCGACGGCCATCATGCAATCGTCGCGGCCATGTCGCTGTCATCGGCATTATTGCAGAAGGGAGATTGCGACGGGAGTCGATGTTGATAGGAGCTGAAGTCCGAGGCTGGCAAGTGCTTGGCGCTAGAACCGCGCAAGAACTTACGCCTTTTGTATACTCATCTTCGTATCCACAACACCATACACTACACTCGCCCGCAGTGTGGACCATGGTTGAAATGCGATGTTGCTCTCGACGTAATCTGCTCCCCCCAAGCCTGGACATTCCGGAGCAGCGTTCCATAACAAGTTCCTCAAGACGCCTCCTCCCGAGATCTACGAGATATCCGAAATCGTCAGGGGCGGTCAAGAGTTGGCAAAGAATGGCGAGCAAGTGTCTTCAAGGACGCATGAAAGCCCAGAAGCCACAAAGAGCACAAAGGTTGCCTTCAGCCCTCTGAGAACGACGATTTTGCACTTCTCTGTGATCCTATAGCAGGACTCATGACCCTACGTGGGACGGGGCAATGAGCCTCAGACAAAACGTCTCTTGACCCTGCAGGCAATAGCGATTGGGTTGGTAGGACGCAGCTTCACAAGCGCATTCAAAACTGTCTTCTCGCAGTCGGGCACCACAATGACTCGAAATCCACGAAGTGACCAGCAGCTCATCCATCTTCGCTGACAACCTTGCAACATTGCCAAGCAATTCCACCTCAAGACTTTTGCACATGGTGAGCTTCGGGTCCATCACGGTGCGAGGACCAGCAAGGTGGCAAGAACAGCCAATGGGTAGTCTTCTTTTCCGACTCACTTGCTCATCTGCTCGGTCGTAAGGATTCACAATTGTCGATGGGCAGTGAGGAGGAGTCGTTGAGAATTCGGGGACGGGTGAGGAGTGGATTCTTTCGAAAATTGACGCACCGTTTCGTGTCAAGAAAGCACGAGAACACCCTACTCTCATGTTCAGCAGCAATGAGCAGGTTTTTCTCTAGTTCTGCTGCGACCATATTCCAGGAAAATTGGCATGTCCGGTTATCTTTTGGTTCACCGCCGACGCTTCTAACGATCAATTCTAAGCATGTTCCTCGCTTGACACAGATATCCAACACCACATACCGATTTCATGGCTCTCAAATCCTCACTTCCGCAACCCTGGTATACCCCTCTTCGCCCTGATATAGTGCTAGGAACGGTTTGAGCTGGAGCTGGGATGAAGAGCCATTGCTGATCAACCCTTTGAAGCACGCAAGCTCTCAACGAGCATAAATATGACCTGCATTTCGTCAGCTATGAGTGAGCCTAGGACACCATTATACATTCAGACTCTCACTCGCTTCTTTGCATCGTCACCAAAACTCACGAACATGTCTCAGATGACTCTCTACGATAGCACCGTTCCGGTTTTGGTACGAGCACTGGAGCAGCTTCAGAAGATCTTGAGGAAGGGCGAGCAATGGACCAGAGAGCAGGGCAAGACGGATGGCACACTCCTGGAAGCACGCATCGCCGAGGATATGCACGTAAGATTGGTCTTGAACAATGTTTGCCAGCTGATTTGACAGAGCCTATAGCCCTTGACCTTTCAAGTCCAGAGTGCGACCAACACAGTGAAGGACTTTCTCACTCATGTTGGTGGGGCCAGTGACACGAATCTGGGCGATAATGAGAAGACGTTCAGGCAACTGTATGATCGTATCGAGAAAACCATCCATCTACTGCAAGGCGCCAAGAAGAGCAATTTTGTGTCTGCAGTATGTTGAAACAGCTTGCCAAAGCTGCAAAGTCGGCTGATTACTTGTGAAGGACACACAATTTACAGCCAAGACGTGGCCATACCTCGACTTTACCGCCGTTGGTTACGTCCAGACCTACACCCTGCCCAACTTCTTCTTCCATCACACTACAGCCTACGACATCTTGAGGGCCAAGGGAGTGCCGGTTGGCAAAAATGACTTCATTGGCACGCAGGACGTCGTGAAGTGGAAGTTGTAGATGGCATTTTTTAGGGCACACCTATTGTTATCTGGAACTCTTTGGGGTACGATCGCGAGATTGATGTGCTGGAGCAATAAGATGTCGACAGCCAGTCTTGGCAAGGATGCACATCGTAAGTCGAAGCCGCTATGGTTTCGCAATACGAGGCCAAAAGAATCATCTTTCGCCTCTATTTAATGACTCATTGGTATCGATAATGATCACTAGAATGTCAACAAATCTCAATTGCAACCATACTCTCGCACGCGGTTCTCCTTACCATCAGCCTGGCCTCCAGCCTTGCTGCCTCGTCCCCATCACCTAAAGTCGACAAACCCTCGGCAAAGCACACAGGATGGATGACACCTTACACACCAGGACCGAAGAATGCTCCAGGCTCGTGTGGCATCGGAGCAGATGACTCTCAGGACGTGGTCGCCATTTCTCACATCTACTTCAAAGGCCAGAATGGCAATGGAAACCCTCATTGCGGGAAGAAAGTCCGGGTCAGGTACCACGGCAAGACAGCTGAGCTGAAGATCATTGATCTGTGCAATGCCTGTGGAGAGCACGATCTTGATATTGCTATTAAGCCCTTTCAGAAGCTGAGTGGTGTGAAGGATGGCAAGCACGGAGGTGTGAACTGGGAGTTTTTGTGAGACGCGGGAAAGACTCAATCGCAGTTGCTGGGAGTGACAGTTGCTGAGCGGCTGCATCAAGGAAAATTTCGACATTCACGCATTATATGTTCAGGGCAAAGAGAGTAATGTGCTGTTGATAGAGAAAAAAGAAGTCGTCAATGTGTTAGTCAAATCTCAATCGAATGGCTGGTGCTGACCCTTGCAATTCGCACCCGGATCGCTTTTCTTGGCATGAGTGGTAATCTGAAATACTGCCTTGTGGAGTGGACAACCACGACTTCACTCTTGCCCAAATCTTGGTCAGCATGTCTTGACCTCGTACCTGCATCAATCTCGTATTGAATCCATCTGGTCTAGAAGTAGATGAGTCCGACTGAAGCAGAGGCTGTCGCCACGAACAGCTTCGTCGCCGTTTTCAGACGCGTTGGTCACTCCAGCAGACGCGATGACAGCGCCAGCATTGCAATAGGACCCGTCTCTGCGGCCGGACATGGACATAGGCTTATCTAACGAAGCTTGAGCCTTCCAGCAGATTTGGTAACTCAGCAGATGCACACGAAATGGTCGCAATGAAAGATAAGTTGATTGCTTTCACTGCCTGAAGTCGTCGTTGCGGACGTCAAGAGAGAGCACAGGCACAGAAAGAAGCTTTCAAGACTCTCGGAATGTCGACAACTGAAATATTGACTCGAATCTGGACTGGCCATGGAGTCTCGGCCCATATCGAAGTAGAAGGAAGCCCTCACATATCAACGCGAGGCATAGGCTGCTCCGGCACTCCGTGTTCAGAATGGAGGTTCTCGTGAGAGTGTGAAGGTCTCATTATATCTATCCCATTGTCGGACATATGCACCAGATCATGCAATCTTGAGCAGGGACTCTCACGCAAGACAGCAGAGATTTCTCCATGATTTGCAAACTCGATAGGCTGACCTGATGATTGCAGGGCATTGAGCGAATGTGCGAAGATTGGCGGGTCATGCTTATCGATCTCCTTGTGCGGATTGGCTGACCATTACAGTCCTCCGGCCATCCAGGTGCCAACCACATGAACTCGCACAGACAGATTTATAGCCTGAAGATGCACCAAATCAAGAATTCAATTTCGTATACTTAACAAGAACGAGTACCTGGACGATGGCAAGGAGGAAGGCAACATCGAAGCCAAATGGCACAACAAAAGTCGCCGAAAAAGCAGCTGCTCGGAAACAGTTACCAGTGCCACCCAAAGCACTTCCAGTAACGCTACTTTCGGGCTTCTTGGGATCAGGAAAGACCACCCTTCTTCAGCACATTCTTCGAAGCGAGCATGGCCTCCGCATTGCTGTTATCGTCAATGACATTGGAGCGTGAGTATCATTCACCGGATTAGCAAGAAGTCCCACCAAGGGAGGCTGACGACTGTCCAGGGTCAATGTAGATGCAAACCTTATTCGCAACACACATCGCGTGACCAAGACAGAGGAAAAGGTCATTGCGTTACAAAATGGTTGTATCTGCTGCACGCTGCGAGGCGACCTGCTCGAAGAACTGGTCCGCCTGGCTGAGCTTGCTGAGTTTGACTACATAATTGTTGAGAGTTCTGGTATCAGCGAGCCGGAACAAGTAGCTGAGACTTTCGACTCTCGCCTTGCGGAGCAAATTAGCCAGATGGGCGAAGGTCCCGAAGGACTTGATCCTGACACTTTGGCAACACTCGAGCGTCTCAAAGAGGCCGGCGGCCTTGAGAAGTTCGCTCGCATGGACACAACATGCACAGTATGTGAGATCGGTCTCTTTACTTTTCGATCATGCATTGACATTCGCAGGTCATTGATGCTTTCACCATCATGAATGATTTCGAGACAACAGATCTGCTTTCAGCTCGTCGAAACGACGTTACAGCCGAGGATGAGAGGACTGTGTCGGACCTGATGGTCGATCAGATCGAGTTCGCGGATGTCATTGTCCTCAACAAGTGTGACATGATTAGCAAAAAGCAGAAAGAGAGTGTCATGACTCTGATAAGAAAGCTCAATCACAGAGCCAAGATTGTAAGAAAACAGAACCGTTTGGTTGTGTAGCCTACTTACCAATGCCGCAGATCGAAAGCACATATGGCAAGATCGACGTGAAAGAGATCGTCAACACCGGCATGTTCAACCTGGAAGTGGCACAAACCGGATATGGCTGGCTACAAGATCTGCACGCCATGACAATACGCGAGGTCAATGGAAAGAAGATGGTCACGCCCAAGCCTGAGACTGAAGAGTAGGTCCAATCTCACCTGAGCGTCTCTGATTACCCAGCTGATGTCCGCAGATACAATGTCCGCAACTTCGTCTACGTTCGACGACGACCTTTCCATCCTCGACGGCTGTTCGCACTCCTACACGACAAGTTCATCCTACAGCACCCTCTCGATGAAGTCGACGAAGAAGGCGAAGAAGATGAAGACGAAGAGATGGAGGATGACGAAGAGGAGGAAGAAGATAATGACGTTGACATGGAAGACCCACTCGACCTTCCAGACCCCGCAGTAATATTGGAGAACAAGAAGAAGCATCCTCTCTTCGCACGGCTGTTCCGCTCAAAGGGAGAATACTTCCTCGCGACTCGGCCTGGTAGAGCTGGAGAGTGGAGTCAAGCAGGTGCCATGCTCACACTCTCTGGTGGACGTCCTTGGTTCTGCACGATTCCACGATCAGAGTGGGAAAGTGGTGTCAAGGAGATCGATGAGCTTGTCGATCACGATATGAACAGCGGCGGTACCTATGGTGACCGGAGACAAGAGCTCGTCTTCATCGGCGAGAAGCCTGATATTGCTGCGATCGAGGCGACGCTTGATGAGTGCTTGCTCAACGATGAGGAATATGCCAAGTGGCAGGAGGTCATGATGCGTGGCGAGGGTCCCAATGCTGGGTCAAAGGAAGAGCAGGCCGAGAAAGAGCAAGCTTTGGCAGATCTATTCGATGATGGCTTCCCGGTAGGTGCTCACTATGCTTCGCATTCATTGAGCAATGCTGATTTGATCTCCAGGACTGGGATAGCCCTGATGGAGAAGACGATGAGATGGACCACGACCATCCCAAGATGGCGCGTGTTGACTCGCATCATGGACACTCCCATCCGCATACGAACGGCAAGACGAAGCATGGTGTCAGGAAAGATGGTACAGTATACTAATTGCCATCGCTCTGTTTGCACTTGGGAGGTATAAGCATGGATGGCGAAAGAAGACTCTGGATAATTATCCAGGGTCAGCTGTTCAATGCACGGACAAGGACCTCATTCGCCTTTTTGCATGTGAAAGTGAACAGGCTTGGCGTTTGTTGAATCATATAAATTCTGCACTTTTCCTTCACCTCGACTTCAATATCCCGTCCACAGACAAGTTCATCCCGCTGTTGATTTTCCAGACCTCAAGCAGTCACTTCAAGGCGGAATCCTTGCGCCATCAAGCACGATATGGTAAGCGCTCGCTATCCCTGTGGTCTACCACTTCCGAGTCTCTACTAAAACCTCATCAGGAATTGCAGGCGAAGGACAACAAGCTACAAGAGGCGGTCACTTCAGAGACTTCTTCTACGATGCTCCCAGGACTTGTCGGCGCCGGAGCCAAGTTGCCGTCGACTACGTTCTTTGACCTTTCAGCAGAGATCCGCAACGTTATCTACGATGTGAGTAAACCATGCGCTCTCCCGCCTTATGGCCCTCTTGTCTCACTCTCGAGCGCCACTCAATTCGCCTGGTTGCCCACGGCTATCTCTCGCTTAGGACATCTGCTAATGCTTATATCCTTTGCTTTCAGATGGTCGTCTATGCAAACGTGGACACTTCCCCAGGCTGGGGAACGGATCTTCATAGATGCATCGCCATCCACTACCCTCCTCGCCTCTCAGCACGTTACGGAGTGCCAACGGCCACACCCGCACTTATCCAGGTGAACAAGCAGATCCGTCGAGAAGCACTGCCTCGCCTTCACATGACCGTCGGTCTATATCTAGGTAGCCCCGAAATGCGCCTCACTACGCATCCGTCCTCCATGCCTATGAAGTGGCGTACAGTATTCGGTCCAACTCGAGTCCCCCTGACACGTAACTTTGTCATTTCCGATTGGCTCTGCCTGGAGATCCTCCTTCCTGGCTCACCAGATTTTCCAAAGCAGGAGAAAGCGGTGCTGGTACGTGGTACAGCCGAGAGTGAGGAGTTTAAACCAAGTCAGGATGAAATCGAAGAGATGGAGTCGTTCATCGAAGCGCGCTTGAAGAAGAACAGCGCTGGGGTGTTCTTGGAAGTCGAGGATCTGCCGGCTATTGTGGCAAAGGTCACTGAGATAGCAGTGGCCGCAGCGGAATGATGGTGTATGTCTCTGAGGTGACGAGATCCCAAGAGTGAGAAACATGCCGCCTGAAATTTGCGCGCGGAGGTCTTTAAGACCGCAAAATATTGGAAGACGGCGGACGGTCCGCAGGCACGTCGAAGTAACAAAGAGGACAGAATGAGATGACTATACACGATACCGGCAGCTACGAGGCGAAGGTGGATACAGAGTAGGAAAGTCTCATCATGCAGCTGTTACCTGCGACCACAATTCACCTCCTTCCACGCTAGCGCGGCATGCGTCTGCAACTGCTTTGCATGTCGAGTCTTGGCAACACCTCTGCATGACCTCTAACTTTCGACTCCTTCTGCAACAACAAACACCAAGCACCAAACGAACTCACCGCAAAACGCGCAAGTGTAGGTCTTTGATAGCCAAACTGCAATCTATTTCTGACAATCGCAACAGTCAGACAAGATGAGCAAGAAGCGCAAGAAATCGCCAGGAGCGAAGGGCGAGCAGCGCAAGAAATCAAAACCCGCAAACACATCGCCATCTACCACCTTCTTCGACCTTCCTGCCGAGCTCCGCAATGAGATCTATGACCTGTCGATAAGCCCCTTCATCAAAGAACAAAAGGCATCCGCTTACCCTCTCGGCCGACAAAGCAACGGAGGCCTAAGAGTCATCAGTCGCCTTTCAACTCCCGCGCTTTCAAAGACCTGCCGGCAAATTAGACACGAGTTTCTTCCAGTATACCATCGACAGCTAGCACTGAATCTGGACTGGAACTTCACATGGAACGCGGAGTTCAGCGAGAAGTGGCTAGATGTCTTCGGAGAATCGAGAGTGCCATTGACGAAGCATTTCGCACTGGGCATTATTCCAAATATCTTCAATGCTGTGGTGGTTGGCCTCGACAGCCCATTGCGGGTGTCGTTGAGATGCAAACGGCCGGCCAGAGAGGGTATTCGGGAGTGTCGGGTGAAGATAACGAAGTTTGTGGAAAGTCAGTTGAAAGATGGTGAGGCTGGACGGTATCTGACTGTGGAGGGTTTGCGTGCTCTTGTGAAGTTCGCGAGTGAGGTTGGAAAGAAGTGAGGTTGATGCTTGGAACTGGGCAGGTGCAGGTGATGGGGCGCTCAATGCAGCAAAGGCATGACTCGCAGCGTATGAGGTGTCTTGTCATATAGTGTATAGCCTGTGATGACCCTTGGTCTTGTCTCTACACCCAATGGACTTATTTGGTGCGGTCAAAGGTATGCCAAGCATTACTTGTGAAACCCGAGTTTTATGTCTTGAAGCTTTTCCATATGTGTATATCTGCAGTACTTATACTCATCGCTCAAAATCAACAGCTTTTGAGAACACCGAGACACTCAGAAGCTCGAGGCCGGTCATCTCTCAGGCCATAAGATGAGCAGGTCATCGTCCTCTGATGTCTAGGTCTAGATATATGAAACCGCATCGAGTCTTGTTGTGTCAATCGTATCATGGGTATGTTGTGAATTTTGCAGCCGTGTCGGGAATGTGCCATTCGGGAGTTGGCGCTTGGAAGTGCTGGAGGATGAATGTGGTGCTGATGGGGTAGCTGGGTGAGTCGCACATGTCGTGTAGGGTTGGAGATGGGTTGTGGTGGTCTCAGGACTCGGTCGCAGGAGGGCATTATCAAGATTCCGCTCGAGGAACTCCATGCTGGGGAGCCTGATGAAGCCGCGCCGAAGGCCCAGAGGTCGCGCAGTCGGTTGAGTGATGGATAGGGATCATCGAATCGAAGAGATCGTAGATGATATTAAGTCGTCAATTCTGGCTTGTATTCGGGAGACCATAATCCGAAGGAAGCTCGGCGATTGCCTCAGATGACTTCAAGTCCATCGTCGTCGGGTTCATTGTCTTTGCAGTCCGCGCCACGATCCTTTGATATGCGTCCGACTCCGTCCTCAGCGTCAGAGTCTTTCCCGAAATCAGCCTTCAGCTTGGCTCGGCCCATTCGCGTGGGATGCTCGAGTCTGGGAGGTTGCCCTTGATAATACTCCCTCAGCATCTGCATCTTCCCAGTGTATCGAGCGCTGTCCAGATCTAGCACAGGTCTGCTGATGAGCTTGGTTCCGCTGGCGGTCTTCGCCTCATCGGAGAAGTCCTGTTGAATTTTGAACGACATCTCCTCGCTGGCAATGTACTTCAGAGCCTGAGCAAGGGTCGGATTAGATGAGTAGTGACTGTACTCTCCGTTGCCCTCCTCGACGAGCTTGAAGAGGGTGTCAGCTAGGAGTGTCAAGAATTCTCCATCTTGCTGTAGCACTTTGCCTCTGCCATTCGTCATCTTCTCCGGACGAGCCAGAACCGTGGTTGTGCCAACTTCTCGCTTGAGGTCTCTCGTGATCTTGTCGGGGAAGATGGCATCCATGATGAGCAGGATGTCGCATTCGACTTTGGCTTCGAAGCCGTAGAGTGACTTCTTAACCCGGTCCTCTGCAGCTTTCTCCATGTCCTCTTCTGTCATCTTCTTGAGAGGCTCTTCAGATTCAGTCTGAGCTGAATCAAGGGCGTCTTGCTGATCTCCCTTGATTTCCTTGTATGCCTGATTGATCATCTTGGACCTAGCCACACAGCCCTTGATCATGGCGAAGACCTTGTAGAAGCTGACTGGAGCGTGTGGAAATGGGCGCAGAGTGCTGAGCGAGGTTAGAAAGCTGAAACGCTGCCATTGATAGAACGCACATCTGGTATGATTGATTTATACCATCTGCCTCCAGTCCCGCTGCTCCCGAGAAGACGAGCGTGACCAAGTCTCCCGCGTTGCAAGATTCGAGCTCGGTCTTCATTCTCTGGAGCCACATTCGCTCCGTGCTCCCGGATGTAAGTGTGATCTCGCGCACTTCGACCAGAGTCTTGCCTCTGAAGTATGTAGTCATGTCATCGTAGCCTTGCTGATCCTGTCGACGGCGCTGCTTGCCCAATACCTGACGAGATCCTCCCGTGTCCACACCGAGGAAAATGACAACCTCGCGATTGTACTCTGCATACGACGGAACTTGTGTGTTAGCCTTGCGTCCAGAAGCGGTACCGAAGACTTCTCCTGTGTCAATCATGGTGGGTAGCTGCCGTGACAAGTGTGCTGTTATCAATTGAATGTCTTGATGTAGACCTGTAGCCGCTCTTGTGTTGTCGGATGTTGATGTAGATTGGAGCAGATGTTGAGATGAGATGAAGCCAAGTATATCGCGCCTGAGCACTGACCAGCCTCACATGCAGCGCATGTAGGTTCCCGTGGCACAAGTGATGCGCTTTCCGCGGGCTCTGAGGGTATTGTGATCCAAATGGGGCTATTGACCAATCGCCGCTGAGCGGAAAAGTGACATTGGTCTAATGCCTTGTGCAAAATAGAATGTTGCCGAAGCGGCTGGAACACATGCTATATCAATGGAGCTGTGTGAAGAGGAGAATGAGATATGAGTAGGAAACAATATGCTAAGCTTAAGCAGTACCTAACTTCAGATGCAACGCTTGCAGCCTTGGGACAGCAGCGCTATTTCGATCGTCCGAGGCCAGTACTTGCTTGCGCAGTAGATCGTGATATGAAAAGATGGGGTACGTGCTGGAGTCGAGATGATGTCGAACTGGGATGCCGGGTTGGGGGGTGTCGTGCGTGGTCGTGGAGTGGTACTTTTGATGATTGTAGCTTCGAAAGGATTGCCAAGATCGCAGTGGCAGTATGTGGTGGGGATGATATGCTCATGGCTTGATGAGATGAAAGTCCTGGTCACTGGCAGCTGACAAAGCTGCTCTACAGTCTTTCTTGAAGATTGGGAAAGAGCAATGTAGCAGCTTTTAGTCAGGAGTTTCGGAATCCTGACAGAGGAGAGGTCGTGATCGGAACCTTTCGTGAGTCGTGAATGTCGCCTAGGGCAAGTTCGGTAGTTGTAGTGTAGTCGAGCAAGGCCTGATTTAATTGACAAAGAGTGAGTCCTCGTCGTCGTCGGCAGGGCCTGGTCCGTAGCCCTCGTCCTCGTGCTCGGGAACTTCTTGTGGCTGGGCTTTAGCCTTGATTGGTTCCGGGGCCGTTCCGTTCTGGCCTTCGTCTACCTGCTCTTCCTGCTCTACCTCGTCTGGCTCCTGAGTCCCATTGCTTTGGAAGCCATAGAGATCGAATGTCTTAGTCTGGCGAACCGTGAGAGGATCGCATTTGAAGCGTCGAGGTACACAGGTCCTAGTCGCCTTTTCGAAACCAATGCGCTTGGGATTGGAATACATTTTGCTGTCGCGGCGAAGCAGCATTGGAATGGAGTGCGGCTTCTTGAAGCCACCATATGTAGTCTTGATGCGTCTGACGAATGCCGACAGATTCTCGACGAGGGCAGTCGTGTAGTCGCGATTGTGCCGGTCGATGCAGCCATTCTTGTACTGCATACGCTCTGGACGACTCATGATCTCTGTAGTCCCAGTTGTGCGCTTCCACTTCACCGCGAAACGATCCTGAATGTAACAGTCGAGAATGAAGAGGATATCTGCCGCGCTCTCGTTGACCTGTTCAACGAACTTGTACGCATTCATTCTATGGTCGTTGCACAGATACCTGAATCAGTATTAGTGGGAGATCAAGGGCTCAGTGGGTAGAAGACTTACCAGTGCCATCGCTTGTCCTCACCACCGGCATCTCCGTGATAGTAAATGATGAGCAGAGTATCTGAGTCCCACCTCTTCTTTCGAACGTCCAGAAGTTCTTAATCTCATCCTGAGTGACATCTTCGCCTATTTCTACTCTGGATATGTACCAGTCTGTGTAGTTGAATACGAAGTCGTATACAAGCATGCATGCTGCTTCATGCTCTGTGCGACCGACCGGGTCCTTGCCAGCCTTTCTCTGCTTGTCCTCTCGCTCGTTTACAGCCTTGATGTCGGCGGAGTCCCAGAGAAAGAAATGAACCTTGTACGTCTTGGTACCGTCCCGGATATTGTCGCTCTCGACATCTGGGAATGTCAGCAATATTTCGAAAACTCATGGCACGGACATACCGGGCGCAAGATCTCTTGGGTCAGGCTTAGTGTTTTTGCAAATTATGTTGCGTGGAGCAGGAGCCGACGTTTGGGGTGTAACTGTCTTGGGAGCAGCCTTCTTTTGTGTGCCAGTTCTGGGTGCCGGTGCCGGTGCCTTGCGTGCGACTTTCTTTTGAGCAGGAACCATAGGCTCAGCACGTCGCTTCTGGGCGCTTTGCTTCGGGGCAGCAGCTTTCACATTGGTGCTTGTTGGTGTGGTCGGACTCTGGGAAGGCGGCTCTGCTTCGGATTCGGCCATGTTGTGTGGTGTGGTGTGGTTCGAAAGAAGTTCTGCACTAAGCCGGCGAAGGTATATGTTATGCGCGAAAGCACTGACCAGCCTCACATGCAAGCAGTCGCCGACTTGTCGCAGAAGTGAGGAAGCTCAGACGCTCTTGTGAGGGCGCGGCGGACAGCGCTAGGACAAATGTCCAGCTTGCTCTCCCAAGTGGAAGTGGCACCTCGCGAGCGCAGTGCTGTAGCTGGATATGGCCCTACGGTATGATGAGACGCAGTGTTTTGAATATGGTGTGAGCATTACATACCAATGTGCAGCCGAACAGACCTTAGGCCTGCGATGGCTACTCGAGCTGTGCTATCTATGTCTGAACCGCTGTTGCGTTGGTGCTGGCTGTTGCTGTGGGTGTCTATGAGTCTTGATGTGGTGTGCCGATGCTCGTTGTCGACTAAAGTGTGTATTGTAAATTTGTAGAAATGTACTCTTTACAGGCCAGAAGTATATCATCGCCTTGAGCACTGGCCACCACCGGTGAGCAGCGGTGTCTCATCTTGTGCCAATTGAGCCGGATTGCATGTGATGTGAGTGAGGTAAGTGAGGGCTTGATGCTCATATCACCATTGAATCAACCTTGCTTCGTCTCTGGCATCGGAGGACTGCTGCAGTCGGGAAGTCTTCGTCCAGACTTTCCATTCCCCACGTCGTTACGACTGCGAAAATGCTGAAATTGCCCAGGAAGGCGACTATATCACAACTCTGAACTTTTCAAAAACGCTATCAATAACACTATAATACATGCCGTGCCTTCCTCTGTACAACGCCATATTGCCTCCGCCTCGTCCATGGTAAGAGTGGAGATATATGCTTCTTTTGTGCAGCAATAAAATGACAAGCACGAAGTGTAGTAGTAGTATCCTTCTTTGTACAAATTTCCGGGGTTCCTTCCGGGCATGGGTATCATGGCACGCGCACTCATACATCATGAGAGATCAACTGCTGTCGTTGAGCGGCAAGGAGAGAGGGGATGGGGTAGGATGTTTCTCGCGATTAGCTTAGAACATGCCTCCACCCATGCCTCCCATACCACCCATACCGCCCATGCCGCCGCCTGGTGGGCCCTTCTCTTCTGGTGCTTCGACAATGGCGACTTCAGTGGTTCCGAGGAGTGACGCGACACCGGATGCGTCGGTAAGACCAGTTCGGACGACCTTGAATGGGTCAAGGATACCAGCGGCGATCATGTCAGTGTACTCGCCCTTGGCAGAGTCGAAACCCTTGTTGAAGTCCTTGCCGAACTCGTCCATAAGCTTGCCGACAACGACGGATCCCTCAGTACCTGCGTTCTCGACAATCATGCGTGCTGGGCGGGTGATGGCATTCTTGACAATAGACACACCCAGCTGCTGGTCGAAGTTGGCAGTCTTGATATCGCCGAGAGCGTTGGCAGCAGCCTTGAGGAGAGCAG